>SJYW01040337.1:318489-358709 GCA_006410735.1 Raphicerus campestris
GAAAGATTATTAAACATAAGTATGAGCTGGAAAGGAAAATAAATGGTGGATAGAGATTAAAAGAGATGAGGTCTCTGGAACAGAGACTTCAAAGAAGCCAAAGAGCAAGTCAGGTTGATATCTGGAGCCAGAATGCTCCAGGCAGAAGGGGGGCATGTGCAAATGTCTTGAGGCAGACATGTCTCCGGTTTATCCCAGGGAAAGCAAGGAGGCGACTGCAAGGCAGTGGACGGAAGGAAAACTGTTAAGAGCCTGGGTCAGAATGGATGCTGGGGGCCAAGTTACAAAGAGTCTTGAGGAATCTGCGTCCTCTTGTGTGTGAGATGGGAAACCGTGAGGGGTTTGACGAAGTAGGGGCTCGGTACAACTTGCGTTTAGAAGGTCTGCTGAAGATGTCTATTTATCTGTGGCCATGCTGGCCTTCACTGGTGCATGCAGGCTTTCTCCAGTTGCAGGGAGGGGCTGCTCTCTGTCACTGCGTCCGCTCCTCACTGCTGCGGCTTCTCTTGCCGTGGAGCCAGGCATGCAGGTTTCAGTAGCTGTGGCGCACGGCCTGCAGTTTGAGGGATCTTCTCAGACCAGGGGTCGAACCCCCGTCCCCTGCACTGGCAGAGGATTCTCAACTACTGCACCACCAGTGAAGTCCCAAGACCTTTATTTTTTACATGACAGGCATTGTCCCTGCTGTTTCACACTCATCAACACAGTTAGTCTTCACCACTGTGTCAAATAACCTGTAGAAATGTAATAGCATTGTTTTTTTTTTTTTAACATTGTCACCTAGTACATCTAACAAATACTACTTCCATTTAATTTTCAATAATGTATTTAGGTTTAAAAAGATCAGTTAAGATAGCAATTAAATAATGGCACATGATTATATAAGAGGTCATGAAAGTGCCTGGTAGAGACTGAAGTTAGAGGAACAGTGGTCTACAGCAGCCCTGCCCCAGAGTTCATGTGCATTTAGTCTACCTGCAGAGCTTCCTGGGCTCAAGAGTCCCTGCAGATGGTGCCTGCAGCCATGGAATTAAAAGACACTCGCTCCTTGGAAGAAAAGCTATGACCAACCTAGATAGCATATTCAAAAGCAGAGACATTACTTTGCCAACAAAGGTCCATCTAGTCAAGGCTATGGTTTTTCCAGTGGTCATGTATGGATGTGAGAGTTGGACTATAAAGAGAGCTGAGCACCGAAGAATTGATGCTTTTGAACTGTGGTGTTGGAGAAGACTCCTGAGAGTCCCTTGGACTGCAATGAGATCCAACCAGTGTATTCTAAAGAAAATCAGTCCTGAGTATTCATTGGAAGGGCTGATGCTGAAGCTCAAGCTCCAATACTTTGGCCACCTGATGCAAAGAACTGACTCATTTGAAAAGACCCTGATGATGGGAAAGAATGAGGGCAAGAGGAGAAGGGGACGACTGAGGATGAGATGGCTGGATGGCATCACTGACTTGATGGACATGGGTCTGAGCAAGCTCCAGGAGTTGGTGATGGGCAGGGAGGCCTGGCCTGCTTCAGTTCATGGGATCTCAGTCAGACACAACTGAGAGACTGAACTGAAGTGAACTGAAAGAGCAATACAAATTCTGATCCGGTAGATGTGGGGTTGGCCAAGTGCTACATTTTTAATTAAACCCACGTGATACTGCTGGTGTGTGGACTCGGCTGTGAAGCTTAGATCCTGTGAACACAGGATCTAGGGGCCTGCTACCTACTCACACAAATCCACTCAACAGGTAAAGAAAGTTAGGGGAGAGTCAAGTTGAACCCTGTTCTCTTGGGCTCTGGTCTAACAGTCATTGTATAGAATGTGAGCTCACCTGACAATGCTGAGGCCAAATAGTCATCAGTGAGACCTCTGAAGAAACTTCCAGGACTCCCATATTTTCCCACAGACACTGAACCGGGAGGAAGTTTACACTGCTTTTAAAAACACAAATCCTCCAAACAGTGTGATTTACCTCAGGTCCTAACATCTATTTCCCTTCTGTTGAATGAGATAGAGTTCTTCCCATCAGAACCTGCGATGTATAATTTGGGCTGATGCAACATATGACTGGACTCCCTTTTACGGAATCCGTTAGGACAGCCATCTCCATTTTCAGTAAGTCTGAACTTTTGGTTGTGACTGTGCGGGGTCTCTGCCACTGTGGGCTTTTCTCCAGCTGCAGCACATGGGCTGTTCCTGCGCGGGCTTCTTTTGTTGTCAAGCACGGGCTCTGGGCGTGTGGGCTTCAGGAGCTGGGGCTCCCGGGCTCCAGGGCACAGGCTCGGTAGCTGCGGCGCATGGGCTGAGCTGCTCCGTGGCAAGTGGGGTCTTCCCAGATGAGGGGTTGAACCCATGTCTCCTGCACTGGCACGTGGATTCTTTAACTCTGAGCCACCAGCTCAGCAGTTTATTAATTACTTGGTCATCAAATTTTTTAGTTCCTAACTCACCTTATTGTATCAAATGCCTTCAGATGGTCATAAAAGCTCTCGTTTCTGTTAGACAGTCAGACCCATTCACAGGGTCGAGTCAGACTCGACTCTGAATGCATCAGCTGGAACAAGTGACAGATTCTGACACGACCCTGCTGGCTACGGCAGAAGCCAGGCACCGTCTGTTCACAGACATTGCATCCTCTCTATAAAACATTCACGCACGCCATGTCACTCTGTCCAGCTGCCAGAAGATGAAATGGTCGAGGAACCTTCAAGTCATCAGGATGTAACTGCTGCCCCAACAGACGAGCCAACACATCTACAATTGACTGGAGTGTAGAGGGAACAAGGCCCTGTGCGCCTGTCAATACTTTCAGAAACGATTAGGGAAAAGTTGCCAGCGGTACCTTCAGACCACCTCGGCTTCTGCTGGCCCACCATTATGAGGATGAGATCACATACATTGGGAAGAAATACTTGCTAAGTTGAAATTTCAGTTAAAATCATGCCGGCTGTGCAGTAGGCAAAGATCAGAGCCCCAGCCTTAGACCATAATCCAGTAGCAGGGATTTTACAGGCAAACCAGAGACTGAAGCTTTATCTGGCAGGGACTTTTGCTTAATCACAGCTACTCACTGAGCCTGTAGTTAAGTCACTTCCGCCACGTGTGACTGTTTGCAGCCTGTGGACTGTAGCCTGTCGGCTCCTTGTCCATGGGATTCTCCATGTGAGAACACTGGAGTGGGCTGCCGTGCCTTCTTCAGGGGGTCTTCCCCATCCAGGGATCGGACCTGCATCTCTTACATCTCCTGCACTGGCGGGAGGGTTCTTTACCATGAGCGCCTGGGAAGCCCTTACTCATTGAGGCCTGACTTCAGCTCCCGCAGATAGTCAGCTGTTCCCAGAGAAGGATCTGGNCTCTTACATCTCCTGCACTGGCGGGAGGGTTCTTTACCATGAGCGCCTGGGAAGCCCTTACTCATTGAGGCCTGACTTCAGCTCCCGCAGATAGTCAGCTGTTCCCAGAGACGGATCTGGGACTTATTCCAACCCGGCAAAGACTCATGACCAGCTCAGGTCGCCAGAACAGTGAGGGGAGAGAGTCATCATGTCATTGCTACTACTTTCCTGTGTTTCGTAGGTTAACTTGCAGCCTTGATGAAAGAACATTCTCCCTAATTCCTCCTTTAAGGCTCATGGCGTGTGAATATAGTTCTCCCTTTCCCTCAAGTGGAAACACGAAGGGGATTATGAACGGAAACTGCGGGTTCGCTCTTGCTGGAGCAAGGCTACGGGTGTGAGCAGGTGCTCAGCCTGTCCGACTCCTTTCGACCGTATGGACTTAGCCCACCAGGCTCCTCTGTGCAGGGAAATTTCTAGGCAAGAATACTGCAGCGGGCTGCCATTTCCTATTCCACACGCGCACACACACACACACAACCAAACTAGCTGGCTTAGAACAGGCACAACTTACCCTCGTGGACTTCAGTCCCCTGGGACACAGTCACTCTAGACAGGGCTTGGCGGGGCCACCACCCACCACGGCCCAGGGCGTCCTCAGGTCTGGGGGCTGACGACTCCGCGTGTCTCCCATCCTTGGACGGTGATCTCACCACACGTCGGCCTTTAGTGCCAGTCGCAGAGGCCCGAGAGGAAAGGCAGAAACGTGCGAAGCACAGAACTGGCAGGCTGACACCTCCCCAGAGCTGCTGACCGAAGCAAGCTGGGCTCAGTGTCCCAGGACGAGGCCGGGCCTCAGCACGGGCACCGGCGTCACGGGCCCGCTGTGGACTCTGACTCCGGGCTGACGCGTGCTCCAGGGACTCCAGGCCCGGAGTAGCAGGTTGCTCCGTCCACTCCCCTTCTGTAGGCAGCTCCCCTCTGTGGTTTAGGACGCCCCTTTTCTGCTCTGTCATCTTGAAAATAAAGTTGCCCTCAGGTGAAAATAATGATTGATCCCCCAACAGCATGTAGAAAATATTCACCAGTGTGAAGAGCAGTAAATGCGTTTCTTCTTGCCTAAGAACTTTTCCTGGGAAGCAGACACTACGTGTTCACTGAGGTCCAAACTTCTCTCTCAGGACCTCTGAGCCACAGCGGTAGCCGCTCGTCCTCGGCGCTTGTGGAGGAATATTCGACATGGTGAGCTCATCAGCCGAGATGCATGGAAGAGTCCGTGTGCAACTCATTTTCCAACAGACTGTGTTCATCCTAAGAACAACGCACATCAATTCTCCCAATTGCCCCCAGTCTTGGGACGTGTGCAGAGAATGTGCTGGTTTTGCAGTAGAATTTGAATGAACAGGTGTGACCTTCCAGTGACTTGCCCTGCATTCTCATAAATTCATGTTTGCTAACGATGCTCCAGTGAGCGACACTCTGGAAGCTTCTGACATGAAAACCCACAACTTTGGCATGATTTTATATTTCTAGGAATCTATTAAAAATAAAATAGAGACTGGAACTTACCCAGGTGACTTTCTTTTCTTTCTTCTTGATGGTGTTTGGAAATTATTCCTAAAATTTCTTTTGGACTCAAATCACTCTCTTTCTTCCAAAAGTAAATTATTTGGTGTTATTAAACATCAAATGAGCCCCTGACAAATTGTTGATGACTGCTTCCTGCAGACCCAGCTGTGTGAACAGCATTGCTGGTGGGGAAAGGAGAACGTTTTCTGATGCCTTATGGATCCAAAGCTGCAAAACGAATATTTCTGTGTTCATTTCTTTCTGTTTTGTTCTTCTGTACATACCAGGGGGAGGTGCAACAGCAGGGATTTGACAGGAAGGGAATATTTTAAACACACTCAGAACGGCTCTCTCCTCCTCCTGTGTCGGTTCACTTGTGCAAACCTGTCAGGCTCTAGTCTCCACCGTCCTCTCTGGCTCTCAGCTTTGTTCACATTTCCCAAAATAAAGCCAGTGTGATCATTACACAGCATATTAAATTCTGCAAATCACACCCTGCTCAACTCTAATGTCTGGGGACGCGTCCATCCCTGGAATACATGCTGCCTGCCCTCAGGGACCCTGTCTGTGTTCTTTCTTCCTGGAGTCAATGTTTTGCATGCTTCAGGTGCTCAAAAACATATCTGTTGACTAAATAAATGACTGGTGGCAACAGGCCACCATTTCTGATCTGAAGCGATGTCAGCCTGTCAAGAAAGCTTCTTAGCCGCATGAAGAACCACTGACTCTGGAGAAAATATTTCCAGTCTTTAGTTGGATTCAAGGCTTTCCATGTTCCTGATGGACCAAACCTGTAGCCACCGTATGCTAGGTGCTACTCCATGGATGGGCAACAAATGAGGGTCAGTGTTGATGCCCTGTTAAGCCCTGGCTTAAACCGCAGCTCTACCTCCTTTGGCTGTGCTGGTTTGAGAAAGACAGTCAGCCCCTCCCATTCTCATCTCTTCATCTGTTAGAGAAATAACAAAAGCTTTATCTGGCCTTTGTGAAGATTAAAGGTATTAGTGTATATGCAACCAGTATGTTGAATAGATTATAAATGTGGTTGTAATCAAAATCCAATTTTATTTTCTCCTGTTGTCCTTTCCAATTGCTTTATTTATTTATTTATAATACCATTCCTGGCAAAAATTCAGGGGCCAAAGTGGAATGCTGAACAAACTAGACCAGGCCAGGTTCAGGTTTGGGAAATAATTATCACTGGAACTTTTGTTTTGGAGGCTAGTGGAAATTAGTCATTAAGAATGTAGGTTCCAGGGACTTCCCTGGGGGCAGCAGTTTAGGATCTGCCTTCCAGTGCAGGGGACTGGGTGTGCCCTCTGAGGGGGATCTGAGGCCCGCTGGGCCATGCGGTGTGCCTCGATGCAAGAAGAGAGAACACGGGCGCCCAAGACGGAGCAGATGGGTGTGAATCGTGACGCTGCCACGGGTCAGGCAGGACAGCCACTGAGGATCACCATGCTTCAGTGTTCTCATCTGTAGCATGAGATGAATGATGATGTGCTTTTTAAGAAAATAGAGTGAATATACGTTCAGAGAACTTAGAACCGTAGGGGTGACAGAGTCGACACTTGATCATGTTAGCCACAAACTCCCCCCAAAGGAGAAGCACTGATTTCCCACATGTGCTGTGTTCTTTTATTCTATCTTATACCCCCACATTCTAAACCAGAAATAATCATAATGATAGTAACAATAAACGAGTGATACCAGCAAGGTAAATTGCATTTAAACACATTATCCACTGAGCTAAGTGCTTTTCATACAGTTTCTCTTTTAATTTTCAGAACAAGTCTGTGGGGTAGAAACAGTTATCTCAGAGTCCAGTATTTTTCAAGCAGAGGAAATTATGACAGATTTACAGCAGAGGTGGGAATCTGCACGTGGCGCCAAAATACAAGTGATAGATCCGAGACGTGAAGACGGGCTGCTCTGATTCCTAAGCCTCTGTGTTCTCACTATGCTCCATTGCCTAAATCTTCAATTACAGATAGTTTTTTAGAGTAAATTATAGGATATCCACACAAGGGAACATTGTACAGTTATAAAAAGTAATGTTATAGAAGTATGATTATTTAGATGAAAAGAGAGACAAAGTATAATCTTTGAAAAAGAAAAAGACTGCAAAATAGAATGTGTATTCTAATACTGTTTTTCTTAAAAAATGCAAATATGTGTGTAGTCAGAAAAAAATGGAAGCTGTTTATAAAAATGTGGAAAATGATATTTTCTCATGAGGGATTATTATTCTCATGAGGCATTATTCTCATGAGAGATTAGGTATTATCTTTTAAATAGTTATTTTAAAGATAAATACGTATTTCATAGGAGACCCATTTTTATTGAAATCACTTATTTTTTTATATAGCTATGATGAAAATTTTAGACACAGAACTGGACATGGAACAATTATTGGTTCCAAATGGGAAAAGAAGCATGTCAAGGCTGTATATTGTCAGCCTGCTTATTTAACTAATATGCAGAGTACCTCATACGGAATGCCAGGCTGGACGAAGCACCAGCTGGAATTAAGACCGCTAGGAAAAATACCAATAACCTCAGATATGCAGATGACACTATTCTCATGGCAGAAAGCGAAGAGGAACTAAAGAGCCCCTTGATGAAGGTGAAAAAGGAGAGAGTGAAAGATCTGGCTTAAAACTCAACATTCAAAAAACAAAGATCATGGCATCCAGTCCCATCACTTCATGGCAAATAGATGGGGGAAAACTGGAAATAATGACAGACTTTATTTTCTTGGGCTCCAAAATCACTGCAGATGGTAACTATAGCCATGAAAAGACACTTGCTCCTTGGAAGAAAAGCTGTGACAAGCTTAGATAGCGTACTAAAAAGCAGAGACGTTACTTTGTTGACAAAGGTTCATACAGTCAAAGCTATGATTTTTCCAGTTGTCATGTATGGACGTGAGAGTTGGGCCGTAAAGAAGGCTGAGTGCCGAAGAATTGATGCTTTCAAACGGTGGTGCTAGAGAAGACTCTCGAGAGTCCCTTGGACTGCAAATATATCAAGCCAGTCAATCCTAAAGAAAATCAACCCTGAATATTCATTGGAAGCACGGATGTTGATGCTCCAACACTTTTAGCCACTTGATGCAAAGAGCTGACTCACTGTTTCTAAAAGACCCNAGCTGAGCACCGAAGAATTGATGCTTTTGAACTGTGGTGTTGGAGAAGACTCCTGAGAGTCCCTTGGACTGCAATGAGATCCAACCAGTGTATTCTAAAGAAAATCAGTCCTGAGTATTCATTGGAAGGGCTGATGCTGAAGCTCAAGCTCCAATACTTTGGCCACCTGATGCAAAGAACTGACTCATTTGAAAAGACCCTGATGATGGGAAAGAATGAGGGCAAGAGGAGAAGGGGACGACTGAGGATGAGATGGCTGGATGGCATCACTGACTTGATGGACATGGGTCTGAGCAAGCTCCAGGAGTTGGTGATGGGCAGGGAGGCCTGGCCTGCTTCAGTTCATGGGATCTCAGTCAGACACAACTGAGAGACTGAACTGAAGTGAACTGAAAGAGCAATACAAATTCTGATCCGGTAGATGTGGGGTTGGCCAAGTGCTACATTTTTAATTAAACCCACGTGATACTGCTGGTGTGTGGACTCGGCTGTGAAGCTTAGATCCTGTGAACACAGGATCTAGGGGCCTGCTACCTACTCACACAAATCCACTCAACAGGTAAAGAAAGTTAGGGGAGAGTCAAGTTGAACCCTGTTCTCTTGGGCTCTGGTCTAACAGTCATTGTATAGAATGTGAGCTCACCTGACAATGCTGAGGCCAAATAGTCATCAGTGAGACCTCTGAAGAAACTTCCAGGACTCCCATATTTTCCCACAGACACTGAACCGGGAGGAAGTTTACACTGCTTTTAAAAACACAAATCCTCCAAACAGTGTGATTTACCTCAGGTCCTAACATCTATTTCCCTTCTGTTGAATGAGATAGAGTTCTTCCCATCAGAACCTGCGATGTATAATTTGGGCTGATGCAACATATGACTGGACTCCCTTTTACGGAATCCGTTAGGACAGCCATCTCCATTTTCAGTAAGTCTGAACTTTTGGTTGTGACTGTGCGGGGTCTCTGCCACTGTGGGCTTTTCTCCAGCTGCAGCACATGGGCTGTTCCTGCGCGGGCTTCTTTTGTTGTCAAGCACGGGCTCTGGGCGTGTGGGCTTCAGGAGCTGGGGCTCCCGGGCTCCAGGGCACAGGCTCGGTAGCTGCGGCGCATGGGCTGAGCTGCTCCGTGGCAAGTGGGGTCTTCCCAGATGAGGGGTTGAACCCATGTCTCCTGCACTGGCACGTGGATTCTTTAACTCTGAGCCACCAGCTCAGCCGTTTATTAATTACTTGGTCATCAAATTTTTTAGTTCCTAACTCACCTTATTGTATCAAATGCCTTCAGATGGTCATAAAAGCTCTCGTTTCTGTTAGACAGTCAGACCCATTCACAGGGTCGAGTCAGACTCGACTCTGAATGCATCAGCTGGAACAAGTGACAGATTCTGACACGACCCTGCTGGCTACGGCAGAAGCCAGGCACCGTCTGTTCACAGACATTGCATCCTCTCTATAAAACATTCACGCACGCCATGTCACTCTGTCCAGCTGCCAGAAGATGAAATGGTCGAGGAACCTTCAAGTCATCAGGATGTAACTGCTGCCCCAACAGACGAGCCAACACATCTACAATTGACTGGAGTGTAGAGGGAACAAGGCCCTGTGCGCCTGTCAATACTTTCAGAAACGATTAGGGAAAAGTTGCCAGCGGTACCTTCAGACCACCTCGGCTTCTGCTGGCCCACCATTATGAGGATGAGATCACATACATTGGGAAGAAATACTTGCCAAGTTGAAATTTCAGTTAAAATCATGCCGGCTGTGCAGTAGGCAAAGATCAGAGCCCCAGCCTTAGACCATAATCCAGTAGCAGGGATTTTACAGGCAAACCAGAGACTGAAGCTTTATCTGGCAGGGACTTTTGCTTAATCACAGCTACTCACTGAGCCTGTAGTTAAGTCACTTCCGCCACGTGTGACTGTTTGCAGCCTGTGGACTGTAGCCTGTCGGCTCCTTGTCCATGGGATTCTCCATGTGAGAACACTGGAGTGGGCTGCCGTGCCTTCTTCAGGGGGTCTTCCCCATCCAGGGATCGGACCTGCATCTCTTACATCTCCTGCACTGGCGGGAGGGTTCTTTACCATGAGCGCCTGGGAAGCCCTTACTCATTGAGGCCTGACTTCAGCTCCCGCAGATAGTCAGCTGTTCCCAGAGAAGGATCTGGGACTTATTCCAACCCGGCAAAGACTCATGACCAGCTCAGGTCGCCGGAACAGTGAGGGGAGAGAGTCATCATGTCATTGCTACTACTTTCCTGTGTTTCAGAGGTTAATTTGTAGCCTTGATGAAAGAACATTCTCCCTAATTCCTCCTTTAAGGCTCATGGCGTGTGAATATAGTTCTCCCTTTCCCTCAAGTGGAAACACGAAGGGGATTATGAACGGAAACTGCGGGTTCGCTCTTGCTGGAGCGAGGCTACGGGTGTGAGCAGGTGCTCAGCCTGTCCGACTCCTTTCGACCGTATGGACTTAGCCCACCAGGCTCCTCTGTGCAGGGAAATTTCTAGGCAAGAATACTGCAGCGGGCTGCCATTTCCTATTCCACACGCGCACACACACACACACAACCAAACTAGCTGGCTTAGAACAGGCACAACTTACCCTCGTGGACTTCAGTCCCCTGGGACACAGTCACTCTAGACAGGGCTTGGCGGGGCCACCACCCACCACGGCCCAGGGCGTCCTCAGGTCTGGGGGCTGACGACTCCGCGTGTCTCCCATCCTTGGACGGTGATCTCACCACACGTCGGCCTTTAGTGCCAGTCACAGAGGCCCGAGAGGAAAGGCAGAAACGTGCGAAGCACAGAACTGGCAGGCTGACACCTCCCCAGAGCTGCTGACCGAAGCAAGCTGGGCTCAGTGTCCCAGGACGAGGCCAGGCCTCAGCACGGGCACCGGCGTCACGGGCCCGCTGTGGACTCTGACTCCGGGCTGATGCGTGCTCCAGGGACTCCAGGCCCGGGGTAGCAGGTTGCTCCGTCCACTCCCCTTCTGTAGGCAGCTCCCCTCTGTGGTTTAGGACGCCCCTTTTCTGCTCTGTCATCTTGAAAATAAAGTTGCCCTCAGGTGAAAATAATGATTGATCCCCCAACAGCATGTAGAAAATATTCACCAGTGTGAAGAGCAGTAAATGCGTTTCTTCTTGCCTAAGAACTTTTCCTGGGAAGCAGACACTACGTGTTCACTGAGGTCCAAACTTCTCTCTCAGGACCTCTGAGCCACAGCGGTAGCCGCTCGTCCTCGGCGCTTGTGGAGGAATATTCGACATGGTGAGCTCATCAGCCGAGATGCATGGAAGAGTCCGTGTGCAACTCATTTTCCAACAGACTGTGTTCATCCTAAGAACAATGCACATCAGTTCTCCCAATTGCCCCCAGTCTTGGGACGTGTGCAGAGAATGTGCTGGTTTTGCAGTAGAATCTGAATGAATAGGTGTGACCTTCCAGTGACTTGCCCTGCATTCTCATAAATTCATGTTTGCTAACGATGCTCCAGTGAGCGACACTCTGGAAGCTTCTGACATGAAAACCCACAACTTTGGCATGATTTTATATTTCTAGGAATCTATTAAAAATAAAATAGAGACTGGAACTTACCCAGGTGACTTTCTTTTCTTTCTTCTTGATGGTGTTTGGAAATTATTCCTAAAATTTCTTTTGGACTCAAATCACTCTCTTTCTTCCAAAAGTAAATTATTTGGTGTTATTAAACATCAAATGAGCCCCTGACAAATTGTTGATGACTGCTTCCTGCAGACCCAGCTGTGTGAACAGCATTGCTGGTGGGGAAAGGAGAACGTTTTCTGATGCCTTATGGATCCAAAGCTGCAAAACGAATATTTCTGTGTTCATTTCTTTCTGTTTTGTTCTTCTGTACATACCAGGGGGAGGTGCAACAGCAGGGATTTGACAGGAAGGGAATATTTTAAACACACTCAGAACGGCTCTCTCCTCCTCCTGTGTCGGTTCACTTGTGCAAACCTGTCAGGCTCTAGTCTCCACCGTCCTCTCTGGCTCTCAGCTTTGTTCACATTTCCCAAAATAAAGCCAGTGTGATCATTACACAGCATATTAAATTCTGCAAATCACACCCTGCTCAACTCTAATGTCTGGGGACGCGTCCATCCCTGGAATACATGCTGCCTGCCTTCAGGGACCCTGTCTGTGTTCTTTCTTCCTGGAGTCAATGTTTTGCATGCTTCAGGTGCTCAAAAACATATCTGTTGACTAAATAAATGACTGGTGGCAACAGGCCACCATTTCTGATCTGAAGCGATGTCAGCCTGTCAAGAAAGCTTCTTAGCCGTATGAAGAACCACTGACTCTGGAGAAAATATTTCCAGTCTTTAGTTGGATTCAAGGCTTTCCATGTTCCTGATGGACCAAACCTGTAGCCACCGTATGCTAGGTGCTACTCCATGGATGGGCAACAAATGAGGGTCAGTGTTGATGCCCTGTTAAGCCCTGGCTTAAACCTCAGCTCTACCTCCATTGGCTGTGCTGGTTTGAGAAAGACAGTCAGCCCCTCCCATTCTCATCTCTTCATCTGTTAGAGAAATAACAAAAGCTTTATCTGGCCTTTGTGAAGATTAAAGGTATTAGGGTATATGCAACCAGTATGTTGAATAGATTATAAATGTGGTTGTAATCAAAATCCAATTTTATTTTCTCCTGTTGTCCTTTCCAATTGCTTTATTTATTTATTTATAATACCATTCCTGGCAAAAATTCAGGGGCCAAAGTGGAATGTTGAACAAACTAGACCAGGCCAGGTTCAGGTTTGGGAAATAATTATCACTGGAACTTTTGTTTTGGAGGCTAGTGGAAATTAGTCATTAAGAATGTAGGTTCCAGGGACTTCCCTGGGGGCAGCGGTTTAGGATCTGCCTTCCAGTGCAGGGGACTGGGTGTGCCCTCTGAGGGGGATCTGAGGCCCGCTGGGCCATGCGGTGTGCCTCGATGCAAGAAGAGAGAACACGGGCTCCCAAGACGGAGCAGATGGGTGTGAATCGTGACGCTGCCACGGGTCAGGCAGGACAGCCACTGAGGATCACCATGCTTCAGTGTTCTCATCTGTAGCATGAGATGAATGATGATGTGCTTTTTAAGAAAATAGAGTGAATATACGTTCAGAGAACTTAGAACCGTATGGGTGACAGAGTCGACACTTGATCATGTTAGNATCACCATGCTTCAGTGTTCTCATCTGTAGCATGAGATGAATGATGATGTGCTTTTTAAGAAAATAGAGTGAATATACGTTCAGAGAACTTAGAACCGTAGGGGTGACAGAGTCGACACTTGATCATGTTAGCCACAAACTCCCCCCAAAGGAGAAGCACTGATTTCCCACATGTGCTGTGTTCTTTTATTCTATCTTATACCCCCACATTCTAAACCAGAAATAATCATAATGATAGTAACAATAAACGAGTGATACCAGCAAGGTAAATTGCATTTAAACGCATTATCCACTGAGCTAAGTGCCTTTCATACAGTTTCTCTTTTAATTTTCAGAACAAGTCTGTGGGGTAGAAACAGTTATCTCAGAGTCCAGTATTTTTCAAGCAGAGGAAATTATGACAGATTTACAGCAGAGGTGGGAATCTGCACGTGGCGCCAAAATACAAGTGATAGATCCGAGACGTGAAGACGGGCTGCTCTGATTCCTAAGCCTCTGTGTTCTCACTATGCTCCATTGCCTAAATCTTCAATTACAGATAGTTTTTTAGAGTAAATTATAGGATATCCACACAAGGGAACATTGTACAGTTATAAAAAGTAATGTTATAGAAGTATGATTATTTAGATGAAAAGAGAGACAAAGTATAATCTTTGAAAAAGCAAAAGACTGCAAAATAGAATGTGTATTCTAATACTGTTTTTCTTAAAAAATGCAAATATGTGTGTAGTCAGAAAAAAATGGAAGCTGTTTATAAAAATGTGGAAAATGATATTTTCTCATGAGGGATTATTATTCTCATGAGGCATTATTCTCATGAGAGATTAGGTATTATCTTTTAAATAGTTATTTTAAAGATAAATACGTATTTCATAGGAGACCCATTTTTATTGAAATCACTTATTTTTTTATATAGCTATGATGAAAATTTTAGACACAGAACTGGACATGGAACAATTATTGGTTCCAAATGGGAAAAGAAGCATGTCAAGGCTGTATATTGTCAGCCTGCTTATTTAACTAATATGCAGAGTACCTCATACGGAATGCCAGGCTGGACGAAGCACCAGCTGGAATTAAGACCGCTAGGAAAAATACCAATAACCTCAGATATGCAGATGACACTATTCTCATGGCAGAAAGCGAAGAGGAACTAAAGAGCCCCTTGATGAAGGTGAAAAAGGAGAGAGTGAAAGATCTGGCTTAAAACTCAACATTCAAAAAACAAAGATCATGGCATCCAGTCCCATCACTTCATGGCAAATAGATGGGGGAAAACTGGAAATAATGACAGACTTTATTTTCTTGGGCTCCAAAATCACTGCAGATGGTAACTATAGCCATGAAAAGACACTTGCTCCTTGGAAGAAAAGCTGTGACAAGCTTAGATAGCGTACTAAAAAGCAGAGACGTTACTTTGTTGACAAAGGTTCATACAGTCAAAGCTATGATTTTTCCAGTTGTCATGTATGGACGTGAGAGTTGGGCCGTAAAGAAGGCTGAGTGCCGAAGAATTGATGCTTTCAAACGGTGGTGCTAGAGAAGACTCTCGAGAGTCCCTTGGACTGCAAATATATCAAGCCAGTCAATCCTAAAGAAAATCAACCCTGAATATTCATTGGAAGCACGGATGTTGATGCTCCAACACTTTTAGCCACTTGATGCAAAGAGCTGACTCACTGTTTCTAAAAGACCCTGTTGCTTGGAAAGATTGAAGGCAGGAGAAGAAAGGATGACCGAGGATGAGATGGCTAGATGGTATCACCAACTCAATGGACAGGAGTTTAAGCAAGCCCTGGGAGATAGTGAAGGACAGGGAGGCCTGACACGCTGTAGTTCATGGGGTTGCAAAGAGTGGGACACGACTGAGTGACTGAACAACAGATGATGAACACGCATGTAGCCATGTCTTAGCATGCTTCAAAGAAACAGGTCATGATAAGTAGATGTGCTATGAACATGCTCTTCACTGCAATCCCAGTTTGGCTAATTTTTAAAAATTAGTAATATTTTAAATATTACTAAGAGCAAAATATTGTATGTTGGAATCTCTGGATATAGAATTCTGCGTGATTTTTTTCTTACATTTTTATAACTTTCCAATTTTCTGGAATTAATCATAGAACAAAAGTAAGAGCTGATGTCGTGTGTGAGCCTGTGCACGGTTGCACGCTCGTGCTTGCTTTGTGCTGGGCGACGTCCTAACGCGTCCCACACTTGTGTCACGGTCGCCTGCCATGCAACAGGCTCTGCAGAGGTGCTCTGTGCTTGGGATGATTAGGGCTGCGACCGAGTGTCTTGCTCAGGATCACGTAGCTGATGCACGGCAGAGTCAGGATTCTAGCTCCATACGAAAACCACGTGCAAGCCCTTGATGAACTGTGTAAACTGCATTCTCGCAGGGAGAGAGAGAAAAATTTATTATAGAAACTGGCTCACGTGATTATGAAGGCTGAGAAGTCGTGTGATCTGCCGTAGGAAACAAGGAAAGCTTGTTGAACAAGGATGTGGTGGGGATCGCCAGTCCTGCGTCTTTTGCGCGCTGACTGCGACACTGGCCTCTGGATCCTCCGGCGCTGCAGTATTGCTTCAGAGTCACCGTCTTCCTGGGGCTGAGGCAGTTCTACTGGTTTCCCCGTGGCCTTTTCCACCATAAGAACCCCTACTTCCTGTGCAGGGAAGCAGTGTGAGAATTCACCAGCGGCTAAGTCTGTCTATTCTGATTACGTTTCTGGACCTGGGGAGACAAGCAGAGTAGGTTAGGGGAATCTCTGGACCTGCTGTGAGATGAGCCAGAGCTAAGATTCCATCGATCTGACCAGAGGTCCGCAGTGATGTCTGGGGTCTTCTGAAAACAGTGTCAGTTCAGAATCAGTGCCAATGATCCACAAAATGCTTGATTATTTCCTTCCCCTGATGAACCGCTCTCCTGGTAAAAACAAACAAATGAGCAAAACCCGGGTGTCTTTAGGGAGACTGGGAAAAAGATAACAGTTTATAAGACTTGACTGAGAGGAGGGCTTCCCAGATGGAGAGTGAAGCGTTGTTCTGGGTGTGTCCACTGGGGTGATTCTGGAAGAGATAATCAGCCCACCACACGCGGCTTTCCTGGAGGTGAAGTGGCAGAGAACCTGCTTGCCAGCACAGGAGACTCAGGTTCAGTCCCTGGGCTGGGAAGACCCCTTGGAGAAGGACAGGGCAGCCCTCTCCCGGATTCTTGCTGGAAAATCTCATGGACAGAGGAGCCTGGAGGGTCACCAAAGCATCGAACATGACTTAGAGACTAACCAACAAGAAATGCACTTCAGACGGCAAATCTGCTTCCGGGAATAAGTGCATGGGGCTGAAACACGTGATACATGCCAGTTAGCAACTCCACGCACACATCCACTAGCGGTCGTCACTCTATGGGACTTGCAGCCCTTCATCTGCATATATTCTTGAGTGGGTGCTGAAATTTCACACTCTTGACAAGTGTCTACAGCGTTTCCCTAGTTAGTAAGCTGAAAAGTTGTCTATCAAAGAAAGGCACGCTATTCTCCTTTCAAAAGAGAACAATTTAATGAGTGGCAGTAGGGGTTTTTTTGGTATGTGAGAAATATTTAAGTTGATTTGCCACACCTTAATTTCAATCCAGATTGTGTGTTATTTTTATATTGTTATATAAAAATATTGTTTTTAGATTGTTATATTTTTATAGTGTTTCAAAACCTCACAGGTGCCATTTCTCAAAATGAGTTGCAACATAATTACTTACTCACCTGTGACTCAGAAAACTTGTCTTAGTCTTCCTTTCTCTACATAAAGCCTGACATTCACTTCAATAGAGCACAATTTTGAGGCTTAGATTTTTAAGCTTCCTAATTGCAGGTGCAAATAAATGCTGCACTTCCTGTAAAGTGAACAATGGAAACAGGAAATGCTGGTTTATTTCAGAATAAGATAAACATCTTCATGGTTTCCCTATTTCCCTGGAAAGCGTAGGGTCAAATGATAGCCTTTAAAGTGATCAGAAATACTTCAGCACCTTGATTACAGAACATGCTTGGGCTGAGAGACATAGCATCTTACTATCCGGGCTGACTTAGGTCGTAGATAGGAATCCTTCTATCCACGTAGTTCTTTGCTCTTCTCAAAATTCCTCCTTGTAGCACTGTGCTCCTCCCATTACCGTCAACATCAGAGAACTGGAGCTTCAGGTCCATGTTTTATAGAAATCAAAAAGACTTTCTGAGTGATTAAGGGTCACATGACTATTGCTTTTCAGCTTCTAAGTTGTGTCTGACTCTTTGTGACCCTATGGACTGCAGCACACCAGGCTTACCTGTCCTTCAATATCCCCTGGAGTTTACTCAAACTCGTGTCCATTGAGTTGCTGACGCCATCCAGCCATCTCATCCTCTGTCACCCCCTTCTCCTCCTGCCCTCAATCTTTCCCAGAATTAGGGTCTTTTTCAGTGAGTCAGCTTTTTGCACCAGGTGGCTAAAAATATTGGAATTTCAGCATCAGTCCTTCCAGTGAATATTCAGGACTGATCTCCTTTAGTACTGACTGGTTTGATCTCCTTGCAATCCAAGAGTCTTCTCCAACACCACAGTTCAAAAGCATCAATTCTTCGGCGCTCAGCTTTCTTTATAGTCCAACTCACATCCATACATGACTACTGAAAAAACCATAGCTTTGACTAGATGGACCTTTGTTGGCAAAGTAATGTCTCTGCTTTTTAATATGCTGTGTAGGTTGGTCATAATTTTCCTTCCAAGGAGGAAGCATCTTTTAATTTCATGGCTGCGGTCACAGTCTGCAGTGATTTTGGAGCCCCCCCAAAACAAAGTCTGCCACTTTTTCCATTGTTTTCCCATCTATTTGCCATGAAGTGATGGGACTGGATGCCATGCTCTTCACTTTTTGAATGTTGAGCTTTAAACCAGCTTTTTCACTCTCTCCTTTTTCACCTTCATCAAGGGGCCACTAGAAATAGAAAAAGACATTCTGAGTGGTGAAGGGATTAGTTCAAGGTTACCTGACTAATAGATGATGAAGCAGAGAGTCCCAGGTAGGTGTGCAGATGGGAAGTTCACAGCTCATATTGCGCCCCAGCATCCTCCCCCTTGAGGCAGGGTGTTCCCTCCTTGCACGCACGCTCAGTCACTCGGTGGTGTCTGACTTCTTTGCAGCCCCATGGACTGTGGTCTCCCAGGCTCCCCTACCTGTGGAATCTCCCAGGCAAGAACACTGAAGTGGTTTCCATTTTCTTCTCCAGGGGATCTTCCCCACCCCAGGAATCTAAGCCATGTCTCCTGCGTCTCCTACATTGGCGGGTGGATTCTTTACCACTGAGCACCTGGGAAGTCTTAGATGGGATATATGCAATCATCCCATAGAAATCAGACACATCCAATTACATGAGACAGAAAACTGGGCCTGGCCTGACTGAAAGCCGAAATCACTGCTACGGAAGTAATTTCAGAGGCCACAGGTGAGACTGCTCTAAGACTGGGGTTGGTCAGAGACAGAAATGATATCATCACAAGCACGTTTCTCTCCATCTCTCCTCTACTCTGTTGGCATTAGTTTCAGGTTCAAAGTGGAGGCATCCAGCCAGTCCAGGGCAGAACAGAACATGGTTCCCCAGATGTGAGCATACAGCCCACCTTTCTCTGAGACTGGATGGCCCGGATCCTGTGTCCATCCGTGGGTCCTTCACACCAGTCGGAGATGTGACGTCGCACTGATGAACAGACCTAGGGCTCCGTCTCAGCCGTAGAAACTGCAAATGGAGGGGCGGGTCCGCAAACGTTTCAAAGATGGTGATGGATAGCAGCTCTTTGAGTCAACAGATATGCACCCATTGCAAAGTCCTGAGAGACTGGCTCCTGCGGACTCCCCGGAAAGTGTGTGTTTTTTCTTTTTAAAATTACAGTATGTTAAGCAGTGATTACTTAAATTTGTGTGAGAATTTGTAACTGATTCATCAGTTAATAAACCTGTTGCTACTTCTGGTTAAATGCCTTTCAGCCATGCTGTTTCACTGTATCCTTCTCCTTAGTTGGCTTCTGGAGTAGGAAGCTGGCTGATTCAGGTTCAAATCAAAGCTGTCACTTTTCCAGACTTGGACAAGTTAACCAGCTTCTTTGGGCCACAGTCCCTTTTCTTGACTTGTAAAGTAGAGATAAAAAAGAATATTCACCCTGTGGGGTTGCTGGGTGAGACAGAAATGATGCATAGAAAATTAGGGAGAAGGCACAGAAGCTGGCATGTACTGGTGCTCAGCGACGTTTGAAGTGGTTACTGCTGATTTTGCATAGTTATCTTTGTCATTGATACCCACAGCTAATGGGCACAGTTTCTAACACTTAATAAGTGATCAGTGAAAGCTTTCTCTTTGCTGTCTTCCCTGTACACAGGCATCTTCTTACCTGGTGTTCCCCCATGCGTGCGTGCTATGGTGGGCTAGAGTCCATGGTCCCAGAGTCAGACAGTGAGTTATTATGCATATAGTTTATATTCCATATCCCAAGAAAGAACAGGTTCAAACATTCTCTTTCACTCTGTATTCAGGTCAATAATCACAAAAAGAAGCCTTCACCATTGCTGTGTGTGAAGTCCACACTCATGGCTCTTTGACCACAGTTCTAACTGCTCACTAGAATCCTTTTAGAAAACAATTGCTTTCTTGTGAACAAACTTCGCACTTGGCAAAAAGAGAAACCAATCTTGTGTTCCGAATGCCTGAGCTCTCCCCAGTACACAGGACAATACTCAGAATGGAAGCAAACATATAAACCACAGCAGCAGAAGATGCAGAAGCTAGATCCGGAGCATGCCAGCTCAGCACCCCTGGGAAATCAGAGACGCAGCCTCCTTCTGATTTAATCTCTCTTTGACTCTAAAGATCAGCTTCATCTACTTTGTTCCAAAGAAAGATTTAAATTACAGTCAGAATTAAGTTTCCTGCCACCCAAGTGAATATGACCCTTGTCCCCGCTCTTCCTTAAAACTATAAATTTGGCCAGAAACACTTGCATACAAACGTTGAACAACTGCTCTGGGGCGGTGAGGAGAAGAGGCAAGAGAAGGCGCTCTAGCTGTCTGAGTGAGTCACATGGATGACCAGCTTGGGATCATGTCCTTGACCTTTGAAAGCCCCCATTGCCTGTCCTACCAGGCACCTCCAGTTAAGCCAGGTTTTTGTGTAGCTCTGATTGAAGGTCAAGTGCATAAACAGACTCAAAGCAGGAACTGAGGCTTTTTTAGAAAATAATTCTAGTGATTTATTTTTGGCTGTGTGAGTCTTCGGTGCTTCTTGGACTTTTCTCTAGCTTTGGCGGGCGGGGCCCCGTCTCTAGCTGCGGGGCGCAGGCTTCTCTGGATGTGGAGTGTGGGCCTGAGGGTGTGCAGGCGCTATAGTTGCAGCAAGCGGGCTTAGCAGCTCTGAGGCCTGTGGGATCTTTCCAGATCAGGGACTGAACCCGAGTCTCCGGCGTTGCAGGCAAATTCTTTACCACTGAGCCACCAGGGAAGTCCTGGATACTCCATGCTCATGGGACAATATTGTGATTATTTTGGCATTGTTCTTAATACTCTATATGTACACAGAACTTCAAGAGATGTCTCAATTCTATCTTGTCATTCACTCTTTAAAAAAAATCGAAGTTGTTTATCATGTCTCTTTTTCGGAAGGGGAAGTAGTATTTTAGTGAGGCTGCATTCAGTAGTTAAGGGAGGCTCAATGTAAGTTTACCCGTAAGACAGAAGGAAGCCAGGCGAAAGCAGATACAGAGTCAGTTTAGGATCACGATTAACAGAGAGAGTTCGGGAGCTGGGCTCTACCTGGGTGGTCTGGAGACTGTTGCTTAACATTCTAAACCCTGGTTTCCACCTTCATAAATGATTATAATGAGGCCTGTCAAGGATTCAATGAGCTAATAAGTGTAGAACATTGATTAGTTCATGGGAATGACAATTGTAAAATCATCACAATTAATGAGGCTTTTTTTTCGAAAGATTTTTTTAATGTAGACCATTATTAAAGTCTTTATTGAATTTGTTACACTATTGCTTCTGTTTTATGTTACTTGGATTTCTGGCCACGAGGCATGTGGGAGCTTGGTTCCCTGACCAGGGGTTACCCTGCACTCCTGCATTGGAAGGTGGCGTCCTGGCCACTGGACCGCCCGGGGAGCCCCTAACCAGCGCTTCAGAGTTCTTGCTTTCCTTCTCACGCTAGAGCTGTTTTATGAAATGCGTTTTCTGATCTTACTTTTATTTACTTACGGCTGGGCTGGTTCTAGATTGCCGCGAGTGGGGCTTTCTCTAGTCGTGGGGAGCAGCGCCTTCTCTCTGGTTGCGGCGCGCCTCTCACTGCCCCGTGTCCTTTGGCTGCAGAGAGCTGGTTCTAGGGCGAGCGGTGCACGGGCTCCGGGCGTGTGGAGCGCGGGCTCCGGGGCCTGTGGGCCTCAGCACGGGCTCCGGGGCGAGCGGTGCGCAGGCTCAGCTGCCCTGCTCCTGAGGGATTTCCTTGACCAGGAACTGAACTGGTGTCTCCTGCATTGCAAGGTGGATTCTCAACCGCTTGATCACCAGGGAAATCCAAAGTGTATTTTCTTGTTCTGTAGTCAACAGCATATCTTCAGAGTCCCTAGTATGAACATTTTCTATAGAGAAATGAAAATAATTCATTTTCTTTCTCCAGCAAAAATATAGTCTCCTCGTTATTAGTGATTAGTTCATGATGATAGAAAAGATGATAGAAAAAAGTCCACAGCACTCACATAGCTTTTACAATGANAAATCACTGCTACGGAAGTAATTTCAGAGGCCACAGGTGAGACTGCTCTAAGATTGGGGTTGGTCAGAGACAGAAATGATATCATCACAAGCACGTTTCTCTCCATCTCTCCTCTACTCTGTTGGCATTAGTTTCAGGTTCAAAGTGGAGGCATCCAGCCAGTCCAGGGCAGAATAGAACATGGTTCCCCAGATGTGAGCATACAGCCCACATCTGGATGGCCCGGATCCTGTGTCCATCCGTGGGTCCTTCACACCAGTCGGAGATGTGACGTCGCACTGATGAACAGACCTAGGGCTCCATCTCAGCCATAGAAACTGCAAATGGAGGGGCGTGTCCGCAAACGTTTCAAAGATGGTGATGGATAGCAGCTCTTTGAGTCAACAGATATGCACCCATTGCAAAGTCCTGAGAGACTGGCTCCTGCGGACTCCCCGGAAAGTGTGTGTTTTTTCTTTTTAAAATTACAGTATGTTAAGCAGTGATTACTTAAATTTGTATGAGAATTTGTAACTGATTCATCAGTTAATAAACCTGTTGCTACTTCTGGTTAAATGCCTTTCAGCCATGCTGTTTCACTGTATCCTTCTCCTTAGTTGGCTTCTGGAGTAGGAAGCTGGCTGATTCAGGTTCAAATCAAAGCTGTCACTTTTCCAGACTTGGACAAGTTAACCAGCTTCTTTGGGCCACAGTCCCTTTTCTTGACTTGTAAAGTAGAGATAAAAAAGAATATTCACCCTGTGGGGTTGCTGGGTGAGACAGAAATGATGCATAGAAAATTAGGGAGAAGGCACAGAAGTTGGCATGTACTGGTGCTCAGCGACGTTTGAAGTGGTTACTGCTGATTTTGCATAGTTATCTTTGTCATTGATACCCACAGCTAATGGGCACAGTTTCTAACACTTAATAAGTGATCAGTGAAAGCTTTCTCTTTGCTGTCTTCCCTGTACACAGGCATCTTCTTACCTGGTGTTCCCCCATGCGTGCGTGCTATGGTGGGCTAGAGTCCATGGTCCCAGAGTCAGACAGTGAGTTATTATGCATATAGTTTATATTCCATATCCCAAGAAAGAACAGGTTCAAACATTCTCTTTCACTCTGTATTCAGGTCAATAATCACAAAAAGAAGCCTTCACCATTGCTGTGTGTGAAGTCCACACTCATGGCTCTTTGACCACAGTTCTAACTGCTCACTAGAATCCTTTTAGAAAACAATTGCTTTCTTGTGAACAAACTTCGCACTTGGCAAAAAGAGAAACCAATCTTGTGTTCCGAATGCCTGAGCTCTCCCCAGTACACAGGACAATACTCAGAATGGAAGCAAACATATAAACCACAGCAGCAGAAGATGCAGAAGCTAGATCCGGAGCATGCCAGCTCAGCACCCCTGGGAAATCAGAGACGCAGCCTCCTTCTGATTTAATCTCTCTTTGACTCTAAAGATCAGCTTCATCTACTTTGTTCCAAAGAAAGATTTAAATTACAGTCAGAATTAAGTTTCCTGCCACCCAAGTGAATATGACCCTTGTCCCCGCTCTTCCTTAAAACTATAAATTCGGCCAGAAACACTTGCATACAAACGTTGAACAACTGCTCTGGGGCGGTGAGGAGAAGAGGCAAGAGAAGGCGCTCTAGCTGTCTGAGTGAGTCACATGGATGACCAGCTTGGGATCATGTCCTTGACCTTTGAAAGCCCCCATTGCCTGTCCTACCAGGCACCTCCAGTTAAGCCAGGTTTTTGTGTAGCTCTGATTGAAGGTCAAGTGCATAAACAGACTCAAAGCAGGAACTGAGGCTTTTTTAGAAAATAATTCTAGTGATTTATTTTTGGCTGTGTGAGTCTTCGGTGCTTCTTGGACTTTTCTCTAGCTTTGGCGGGCGGGGCCCCGTCTCTAGCTGCGGGGCGCAGGCTTCTCTGGATGTGGAGTGTGGGCCTGAGGGTGTGCAGGCGCTATAGTTGCAGCAAGCGGGCTTAGCAGCTCTGAGGCCTGTGGGATCTTTCCAGATCAGGGACTGAACCCGAGTCTCCGGCGTTGCAGGCAAATTCTTTACCACTGAGCCACCAGGGAAGTCCTGGATACTCCATGCTCATGGGACAATATTGTGATTATTTTGGCATTGTTCTTAATACTCTATATGTACACAGAACTTCAAGAGATGTCTCAATTCTATCTTGTCATTCACTCTTTAAAAAAAATCGAAGTTGTTTATCATGTCTCTTTTTCGGAAGGGGAAGTAGTATTTTAGTGAGGCTGCATTCAGTAGTTAAGGAAGGCTCAATGTAAGTTTACCCGTAAGACAGAAGGAAGCCAGGCGAAAGCAGATACAGAGTCAGTTTAGGATCACGATTAACAGAGAGAGTTCGGGAGCTGGGCTCTACCTGGGTGGTCTGGAGACTGTTGCTTAACATTCTAAACCCTGGTTTCCACCTTCATAAATGATTATAATGAGGCCTGTCAAGGATTCAATGAGCTAATAAGTGTAGAACATTGATTAGTTCATGGGAATGACAATTGTAAAATCATCACAATTAATGAGGCTTTTTTTTCGAAAGATTTTTTTAATGTAGACCATTATTAAAGTCTTTATTGAATTTGTTACACTATTGCTTCTGTTTTATGTTACTTGGATTTCTGGCCACGAGGCATGTGGGAGCTTGGTTCCCTGACCAGGGGTTACCCTGCACTCCTGCATTGGAAGGTGGCGTCCTGGCCACTGGACCGCCCGGGGAGCCCCTAACCAGCGCTTCAGCGTTCTTGCTTTCCTTCTCACGCTAGAGCTGTTTTATGAAATGCGTTTTCTGATCTTACTTTTATTTACTTACGGCTGGGCTGGTTCTAGATTGCCGCGAGTGGGGCTTTCTCTAGTCGTGGGGAGCAGCGCCTTCTCTCTGGTTGCGGCGCGCGCGCCTCTCACTGCCCCGTGTCCTCTCGCTGCAGAGAGCTGGTTCTAGGGCGTGTGGAGTGCGGGCTCCGGGGCGTGTGGGCCTCAGTGCAGGCTCTGGGGCGAGCTGTGCGCAGGCTCAGCTGCCCTGCTCCTGAGGGATTTCCTTGACCAGGAACTGAACTGGTGTCTCCTGCATTGCAAGGTGGATTCTCAACCGCTTGATCACCAGGGAAATCCAAAGTGTATTTTCTTGTTCTGTAGTCAACAGCATATCTTCAGAGTCCCTAGTATGAACATTTTCTATAGAGAAATGAAAATAATTCATTTTCTTTCTCCAGCAAAAATATAGTCTCCTCGTTATTAGTGATTAGTTCATGATGATAGAAAAGATGATAGAAAAAAGTCCACAGCACTCACATAGCTTTTACAATGAGACCAGGTGTTCTGAGATTATACGTGTAGGCATTTTCTTAATCTCCACTGAAAATGGTTTCCTTTCACAACAAACACGTTTGAAATAGCCAAAAAAATAGATATAGGGTCTCCTAGATTACTGACTTGAAAAAATATTAAAATGTCAAATAGCTTCCTGAAAGCTTTCTGACAGGATGACAATTTAAATTTCTCACAAAACAGTTTGGCCTCTAAAACAATGAGCTGCAAAATGCCGAAAGAAATCAAGAGGGATGACTCATGACTTCTACACCTGTTCAGAGGTGGGAAGAACCAACCGTGGGTGGCAATTACATCTAAGCAGCCATTTGGACTCTCCTCCTTCTTAGCCAATTAAGTCTAAAAAAGATCCTTGGAGTTTGTGAGGAAAATGACTTGGGCCTAATTCTTGAAAATGTGCAGAGTGCTATACATAGGTGCATCCTGCCATGTTTTGATCAGTGGAAAAGAGGGAGGGAGGGAGATAGAAAAAGAAATATTGCAAATAAGTTGGCTTTAACAAAGCTGGCCATCTTTTAAAGAGCCAGCTTATTACTTATAAGCTTTCTCAGAGCATGGCAGAGAGCTGACCATTTTTTTAAACTGGAAAAAAATTGCTTTCCAATGCTGTGCTGACTTCTGACACACATCGTCGCCAATCAGCCGTGTGTATACCCCCTTCCTCTTGAGGCTCCTCCCCCCTGTCCCACNATGGAAAGGAAAAGTACTGACGAAAAGAGGTTTGAGAAAACTGGATATGAAATTTCTGCAATGATGCATGATCTCACAGACAAGAGCTCGATATGCTAGGCTGTGAACAGGGAATAGTTACTTCTGATTAACATGTCGACAAGATGTCATTCACATATTCTCTGGGCTGCAACCGACAGGCCATTTACTGGCGTTACAACTGGATTGTTCAAATGAGGAATCGGAATCAACTCAGGCATTTTAACACATGCCACTTAAGCAGTATTTTCCAGGAAGCGCACCCCAGGCAGCAGAACACGGGCTCAGTGGCACTGAGTCTCGGGAAAGGAAGATGGTGCAGATGAATGGATTTGATCTAAAACTTCACTAATGAAATTTTTCACAGTCTGGTTTTCAAATTAAATTTTTTAAAGTTGATATGTATTTTATACTCAGGGTACCTTTTCATTCAGACTAACCACATTTTAAATGCTCAGTAGCCACGTTAACACCCAGCATATCAGACCACACAGTTCTAAGTAACTCCAAGTCCTCATTCCTGAAAGAAAAGCCTCATCTATTAAGAAAATAATAATGTAATAAGAGTGGCAGTAAAAATAATAAAAGCTAACACTGATACAATGCTTATTATGTATTTTGTTCTAAGCACTTCATAGGCATGAAGTCATTGACTCTTCACAGTTATGCTGTGAGAATAACGTACCCAACAGATGGAGGACATCAAGGATGGTTGTACTGGCTCAGATGGTAAAGAGTCATCCCGGAGACCCAGGTTCAATCCTTGGGTCAGGAAGATCCCCTGGAAAAGGTGGCAACACACTCCAAAATTCTTGCCTGGGAATCCTATGGACAGAGGAGCCTGATAGGCTGCAGTCCGGGGTTGCAAACACATCAGACATGACTTAGCACCTAAACAACACAGGAGAGAGAAGGCGGCAGCAAGGAGACAACGAGCCACTGCCGATTTCAGAAATAAGGGCAAAGAATGTCTCAGCCACAGCACGTGGAGTTTCACACGAATCACGAAGGCTGTCAGGCTTGGTCAAAAAACTTAAATCTATTGCATTAAAAAATATATACTAAAACAAAGCGAGTCACGTTGTTTTAAAATAAAAGGATAAGAACTTCCCTGGTGGCCCAGTGGCTAAGAATCCATGCTTCTGGTGCAGAGCGTTCCATCCCTGGTCAGGGAACCAGGATCCTGCACGTCTCTGAACTCAGCCAAAAAGCTAAGTAAATAAATAAAGATAAAAGGGTGGGGAAATAGGCCATAGAAATAGAAAAGAGCAAACAAATTTGGGATCAGAGCATCAGGTCTGGTATTACTAACTGTTGAAGGACTGCTTTAGAAAGGAGGTGTTAAACAAAGGGAAAAGTCAGATTGGTGATTTAAAGTAGAAGCAAAGTATATACCCTGAATTAAAGAGCACTGAAATCTATTTTTAAAGTGTCTCCAAATTTTAGTCATTCACATTCTGGTTCCATGAGATTTTACTACATCTTCATACAGTTTATAATTTGTGTAATATGATTTCTTTAAATTGAATTATTATTTTCAATTCAATAAAAGCAGAACTTCTACATCCCTGTCAAAAATACAAAACCAATTTCCCCTGCTGTAAAAAGATCACTGTTTCACAAATCAAAAATAATTAGTGAAATTTCCCAGATGCTATTGTCACTGAGGAAACAGGGGGAAATATACCCTCAAACTGGATAAAGAAGGCGTTTTGAGGAAAGACTGTTTTCAAGGTTGGGGGTGGTGGCGGCAAGCTTAGANTGTCAAAAATACAAAACCAATTTCCCCTGCTGTAAAAAGATCACTATTTCACAAATCAAAAATAATTAGTGAAATTCCCCAGATGCTATTGTCACTGAGGAAACAGGGGGAAATATACCCTCAAACTGGATAAAGAAGGCGTTTTGAGGAAAGACTGTTTTCAAGGTTGGGGGTGGTGGCGGCAAGCTTAGAAATCAAGGAGAAAGAGTGCAGTGACAGGGAGACGGCAGCCGCGGGCAGCAGTTGCCAGCCCTTGACTGGAAGGAAGACGTGGAATGGTACCTGCACAGAATGAACAGCTGAGGCCCGGGGGTCAGCTGGCGGGGAGGGGGCAACAGATAGAGACTGTGCATCTGGTGACGGAAAACAGCGACCTAGAGTGACCCCAGCCGAGAAGGAGCCAGGGATGCAAAGACCCTTTCCTCACGACTCCCCAGGCTTGCCTGTGTCCTCTCAGTGGGGTCCCACAGAAACCCAGAGCACAAAGAAGCCAGGTTATTCAGAACACGCTGCTCCACTCCTGGGCTGGCGATCCCAGGGAAGAGGTGTGTGGTGCAAGATGCATAGGACTTGTCCAAATGCTGCCCAATATTCTCTGCAGAGTGGCTCTTCTCTATCATCACGTGGAACTAGTGAGTTAGCAAAGTCATAAAAATACGCTGACGCCACCAAGTTGAAATTTTCTTCTATCATAATGAAGATAAATGAAAAAGAAATAACCCTATCACCATATTATCCAATGTTATTCATAATATGCCCTTTAAAATATCTTATTATTTAAACCATCTTACCATCACCTTTATAAGAATTTCTCACTTTGAAATATGTATTCATCTTTTTGAGATACAGCAAGAGCACAGAAATCATAAACGTGCTGGTTGTTGGAAGCATCATCATAACATTCCACCACTGACAATCAGAAGGTTATAGCAGAAAAGTTAAAATATAGACAAACCTGGATAGCATAGTCCAAAGGCACAGAGTTCAAATCTCGCTGTGGACAGGCACAGAATGCAGCTCTTTCTTAGCTGTGTGTAGGTTATTTATGAATACCGGTCACAAGCTAGATGCAGAGAAAATTCAAAATCTCAAAGACTGGAAGACAGAATCACCCTCAGTTCCCAACAATAATGCAGTACACCCAGAAATACACAATTGAAGAAACAGAATTTCTTGGCCCTGTGTAAATTAAAAGGAACATATTTTTAATATTAAATAACTCAGGCCACAGAGACAGTCAAAAGTACAATTGCTGAATTACTAGAACATGATGATACTGAACACTCTATAAAATNAATTGAAGAAACAGAATTTCTTGGCCCTGTGTAAATTAAAAGGAACATATTTTTAATATTAAATAACTCAGGCCACAGAGACAGTCAAAAGTACAATTGCTGAATCACTAGAACATGATGATACTGAACACTCTATAAAATGTAGCATGATGCCAAAGAGTTGCTAAAATGAAAGAAAAGAAAAAAGGCAGAATCATAAACATCTTCCTTAGCCAAAATAGAAAGAAGCTGATGGTGTGCTCAATATAAAAATGTAAGAAGAAGAACTCAGGCAAGCAGAATAATAGAATTAATACACTTAAAAACAAATTAATGTATAGGTGCCAGGGTCCAGTCCCAGTGGATCCAAGGTAATTCAAAAGTGAGATGGAGTCGGCATTCTAGGAAAAAACTTATTTAATTACTGATATATAGAGAGATTAGAAACAAATAGTGTAGTAGGAAATATTAATGGAGAAAAAGAGGCCGAATAACTTGGTTTATGTGGAATACCAGTCACCACCTACGTAGGCCACAGGCGACTTTCCGTTCTCCTGAAGGAGAGGAGGAACTGAGGCCTCCCCTGTCTGATCTTAGAAGCCCAGGCAGAATTAGCAGGTTTGGTGAGTACACACATTCCAGATGGGAATTCAGCCAGAAGGGGAAAGAACAACACGGGGGAATCAGTCTTTCCAGAAACTGATCCGATTTCTTTATTTTTCAGGTTTGCTTATATACTTCTTGTTATGCATAGGGATGAATACAGAGTCACGCGGGGGTCAGCAGACCTGACCCTTGTCACAATCAGGTGCTTCATATAAAATTATACAAAGGTCTTATGGGTTTTACATCATCTTCTGGCCATGAGGCCTGCTGACATTTTATGGCCCTTTCAGATAACAGTCAGTTAACCAGAAAAGTTATTTTTTCCAGGGGTGATTTTTTCTTAAACCAAATGCCACCCTCCAAATAAAGCTGCATTCCTATAGGGTGAGGGTGTAGTGGATTACAGTCAAGAAAGGAATTTATTTAACCTAAGGTTAACATGATTAATCTTAAAGGTTGATACTTATTTCTCCTATATGCTAGTTATATTCATTATAAGGGCAGGGAATATGGAGATTTAGCAGCAAACATCAGCCCAACAAATGAAAACCCTTTGCCAATGTTCCCCTTAAGATCTATTTAGTCTTAAGATAGTGATAAAGTTACGTTTTTACATAGCAAGGACACAGTGATTTATAACAAAGTACAGTGATCTATAACAAAAGAGAAAATTTGTTAACTCAAAAAGTCTANATACATTGATTAATATATTCCCAGGTGCCTAAGGATATGGAGGCCTGGCGGCAATCAAATGAGAAAAGCCCTATGCTAATACTCCAAACTCTTTGTGCTGTTTATGGTTGAGAGGTTGTCACACAAGCGAGTCTGTCAGCAGAGAGGTTTGACCTGAGACACCCTTGTCACATCCAGGGCAGAGAATTAGCAGTAATTATTGGTAGGACAAATGAACAAACCCTTCACCAATATAATTCCTAATCAACCCACTAATACTATACTAATAATCTTCTATAACTTCTCAAGAGAGTCTGTATTTAGAAAGTTTTAAAGCATCCTGTGCCTCTCACAGTTGGAGTGGGGGGGGTTTGTAAACAATCACATGCGGCCGGAGGAACCTGATCAGGCAGGCCAGAGAACCTTCAGAGTTTGTAAGTTGAAACACTCTTGTCACGCCCAGGAATTTTTATTAACTGGAGCTGCAAGTTAACACCTTCTCTGAGAGAAATGGTTATGGGGGAGAACTCCCCGTAAAGTACTCTGGTTTTGGGGATAGATGCTCGGGAACAGGGGGTTTCCTGAGGCTTGATCACACCTTTGCGTATGCCAAGCATCCTTCCTCATGACCTTTGCCATGGGCGGAGTTCCTCACACTGGCCCCCAACAGTAGCCTGCCAGGCTCCTCTGTTCATGGGATTTCCCAGGTAAAAATACTAGAAAGTGAAAGTGAAATTTGCTCACTCATAACCGACTCCAGAGGCTGTAGTCCCTGGAATTCTCCAGGCGAGAATACTGGAGAGGGTAGCCTTTCCCTTCTCCAGGGGATCGTCCCAACTCAGGGGTCGAACCCAGATCTCCCACATTGAAGGCAGATTCTTTACTAACTGAGCCACAAGGGAAGCTGAAATACTGGAGGGGGTTGCTGCTCTTCTCCAGGGGATCTTCCCGGATCAGGGATCAAACCCAGATCTTTTACCATTGGAGCAATGAGGGAAAGGGAACTATACCCACTGTGGGTATATTTTGGTCCATTTTCTAAACTCTCAGATATATTGATTTACTACTATAGTTAAAGAACTTAGGAAGGTCCTAATCAGGACTGCATTTTTTTGGGTCGCACAAAACATTCAACCTAACCTGTTGAAAATGTAGACCTTGGTACTCTCCATTTCCCATCAATAGAGTACTCAAGGTGCCCTTTCTGCTTTCCTCATCATTCAAACAATAAAGTGAACTCCTTATTTTTCTTTATACTAAAACAGCTAACTCAATTTCAAAATCCTAGAGTGGATGCAAGAATACTGAATTTTTAAAAAAGTATTAGTTAACTGTTTAATATTAATGCCTGTGAAAACAAAATAAGCACCAGAGATGTTACAGGAATCTTATTCTGAGTATTGAACGTGCATGTTCTCTAAAATGGAATATATATAATTTTTTCTAGTAACTCCATAAATTATGTCTCTTCTACTATGTGATGGGTTTATGGCATAAGCGCTACAGAAAGGAGCTATATTATTTGTCACTTTTAAAATTTTAATAAGTGTAATTTAATCAGACTGTGGAATGAAGTTAGAAAAAAAAAATCTTTGTTTCCCTTATACACGATTGCAGTTGAATGAAAGAGATTATAAATGATTTATAAAGGTTTATATCTCGAGTAACTGGATTTCTCTATTGGTATAGTAAAGAATGACAGAAGATAAAAATGACCACATTTATTGAACTAGAGCATCTTTTCTTGAGATATTTCATTTCTATATTATATTTTTAAAGGAATTTTCCTTTTGAAATTTTTTAATTAACTACTTAATTTTTTTTCCCAAAAGTTAGAATTATATTAAAAAATAAAATCAATGCATATTATTATGCAGGAAAGAAACATTGTTAAAATTTGTAGTAAGTTTGGAATGTTCTTTGGAATGTTTTAATAAACTGCAATAGCATTGTACAAGCTATTTGTTTATGATTTATAAAATTTCCACTTGGGGTTATGTATCCATTTTCATTCTTGATATTGATATTTAATCCTTTCTCCTTTCTTTTCTAATAACCTTTGCTTCAAAGGAGCCTCTTTTCTTGGTATTTTTTCCCAAAAGCAGTATTTGTTTTTTGGGGGGTCAGATCTTTTTTTGTGTTTCATTACTTTCTATTCTTGAAAACATTCCTTTTTCCATAGGTTTTATTTACCTCATCTTTTCAGCTGCCTCACATTGAACTTGTAACAGTTATATCATCTTTCTCCCTACATTTAAATAGATGCATGTTTAGATATAAGTGCACTTCAATAAAAAATTTTAACTGCATTCTACAATTTTTTGCTATTTAATACTTGTTTTAAAACTGTGATTATTTTAAAATCAAGGGTTTTAGAAGAGCATTTAATTTTTTTAGATATTAAAAATTTTTATTTCAAAATTAAATTAATTGTTATGAGAGGAAATGTTCTGTATTACAGCACTGTTTGGAAATCTGTTGACCTTTTTTATATTGCCATTTAATAAAGGTGTGTTAATTAAAATTAAAACATTTTAATTTAAAGTTGATTTTACAAAAAGCTTATTCTCTATCAGGATCAATAATAACTATCATTAAATTTGATAGATTTTATCATAGCATTGAGCATTATTTTGTTCTAAAAGATCTTTCTTTAAAACATCAATTTATAGTTATTCATAAAATTTTGCTTTACATATTTGCTTTTGTGCTGTTATTATTTTAAAAGCATCAAATTGGACAAAGGACTCATTCTAATAATAAAAAGAGCTATCCAGCAAGAAATAATATATTTATAAGCTAAATGGAAAATACAATGTTCTGATAGAGCTAATACATTATGACTTTTTAAGATAGTATTTTCATGTCATTTAATTACATATATTTCTCATTCCTCTAGTTTTGCTTATAAGATGTTCATATACAGGATACATAGCTGGGGAATTTTTCATCCAACTTGAAAATATTGTCTTAAACTTGTCATTGTTCATATGACTGCTTTTTTCTAGAAATTTGTCATCTTCTTAAGTGATTCTTACAAGAATTCATCCTCAAGAACATGTCTCAAATGTACTTGACATGCATTTTAAAATCACTGATAAGGAAAAAAGTGTTAAACAAGGTATCAAAGAAATTTTCACTTTGAGGAAAACTTCATTAATTTAAACAAAAACTTTCAGTCTTCTGCCATGAGGGTAAATGGGTAGGTGTATACACCTGAGAAGAATGTTTATTTCAGGAGATTCTGCTGTTATCCAGGCAACGAAGATGCCAATTGAATAGCACCATTATTTTATTTCCCTTTGGGGAGTCATCTTTAGCCTATGGTTAATGATAAACTCCATAGAGAGTAGAGATTTTTTAAAATTGCTCTCTTGTTGTGATTTACTTAAATTTATGTCTGGCAAATGCATTTGAGGTAAGAAAGTTCTAACAAAAACTCTTGAAGTTTATACTCAAAGCTGTCTTTTAAAAAATGTAGCACAATGACACAAAATGTTTGTTGCTTAAACATATTTTTGTCATCTGTCCCCACCACCCTGAATATTGATTGGAAGGACTGATGCTGAAGCTGAAGTTCTGATACTTTGGCTGCCTGATGTGCAGAGCCAGCTCTGGAAAAGGCCCAGATGCTGGGAAAGATTGAAGGCAGGAGAAGGGGACAACAGAGGATGAGATGGTTGGATGGCATCACTGACTCAATGCACATGAGTCTAAGCAAACTCTGGGAGACGGTGAAGGACAGGGAAGCCTGGCATGCTGTAGTCCATGGGGTTGCAAAGACTCAGGCACAACTGAGCAGCTGAGCAACAACAACAATCCCGACAATAGGAACTTATGTACACACTCAGTATAGTATGAGCTATTTTTTATAACATTCTTTCTTTATTATTATCTTGTAAGTCTCAAAATTTCACTTCTAAAAGATCCATTGCCCATTATGAGCAGCTATCCTCATTCCTTAGATGTTCAATAGCAATTCAGTGGTCATTTAAAATTTAAGAAGTAATTATGAAGAAAAATTAAAATAGTGGCCTTCACATTACATATAGGTTAATTTTCAAAGTAAAAAAAATATTTTTCATAGTAGCAGTTTCTCTGACATAATTTCTTAATATAAAATGCATGTGAAATATTAATGCTAAAAGCTAAAGAAATGGTAATGGGAACTTTTGAGAATTTAAAGCTAATTATCATGATTAATTTAGCTTCACCTCTCAGCAAAACTAAACCGTAACAAATATGGGCACTATTATCACTCACATTTTGTTTTTGTTAAATGTTAATATTTTGAGTACTAGTATCCTGAGTAGCCTATATTTCTATTGTGTTATTTTCAGAGTGGTATTTTTTGAATGTGATTTAGTCTAAATGGATCCAGTTTATTCATGTAATTTATTTTTATATCCTGACTTTTGTGCTAATACAGAAGAGGTACAAAGCTGACTTGATGAACACAGTTAAAATTCCTGTGTTCTGCTACAGGCATCTTACTTTTTCAGTGATATCTAAGATAAACATGCTAAGTATAGGAAAATAGGAAGATCTGAATTCTAACTACATCTCATTTGCTCTCAAGTTTGTCAGGATGATTAAAATTTATATATATATATATATATATATATATGTACACACACATATATGCATATGTATTGTCTACAATTGTATTTTTATTACAAATTTGGTTCCTAATTAACACTAATTTGTAATCGTCCAACTTATCATTAGTACACACAAACAAGAATTAAGTACCTGTCTTCCACCCTGCAGGCTGAGTGGGTAAATAATCCACTTGCAAATGAAAGAGACTTGGGTTTGATCCCTGGATCAGGAAGATCCTCTGGAGGAGGGAAATGGCAACCCACTTCAGCATTCTTGCCTGACAAATCCCGTGGACAGAGGAATCTGGTGGGTTACAGCCCAAAGGGTCACAAAGAATGGGACGCGACTGAGCGGCCAAACACAAACCAAACACACAAACCTCCATGAATACCCTCTCCCTCTTTTTCCTAAGAACAATAAACACTGAGTTGGTATATTTAGTTATTTTGTCAAATCAGAATGCAGCGGGTATGTGGAAGGCTTGCTACTGCATAGTTTTAATCATATTAATGTGATAATTTCTTCCACTCATATGTATAATTGAATGCTGACCAATGCATATATTACAGATTTCTTTCAAGACTGTAGAAAATGAAAGAGGGTAGAAAACACTTACTCCAAAGCAAATTATTTTGATTTGGAAACTTGCACAATTAAGAGACCACAAAAATGTTAACAAAATGCATAAAAATAATTAAGCAGTCCCTTTTTTTCAGTGCCTTCCACATGTCNAAAAAAAAAAAAAAAAAAAAGACTATATTAACATCCAAAGCTAAGGATGTGAAAAATGGAACTGATTAAAAGGATTCTAAAAGAATATTTCCTCCAATATATGCTAATAATTTTGAGGATGTGAATAGACCATTTTCTATAAATATAAAAGCACTGTACTGCAAATTGACTCAACAAAAGATAGAATACTTGAATAGACCTCAAACCAAGGAAGAAATTGAGAAAGTTGTCCAAGATCTGCTTCTCAATAAAGTTCCAGACAATTTCATGCATGAATTCTTTCAGACCTTCAGGAAACAGATAATTCAGGAGCTTTTAAAATTGCCCTAAAGCATAAAGTTAGAATTAATGCCTCCTCATTCTTTCTGTAAAACCGTTAATCGCATAAATGCCTAAACTTGACAGGGATAACACTGAGAACAACACCTGTGAAGCAAACCCACGAGTCACAGAATTTCAGCAAACAGAATCCACATTACATTTAAAAAATAATAATGCACTGAACCAACTGGGGTTTTGTTCAGATAGTCAAGAACAATTCGATGTTAAAATATTTTAATTCGGCTTATAAAGAGGCAGAAAGTAATAAAATAATATGGTCATATCCTCAAGTGCCAAAAACTTATCTGGTAGAATTCAGCAGCCAACTCTATGTTTATTTAATATCAAAACATAATGTCATTTACTATAAAGCAAATTGGGCTGCTAAAATCTTAACACGATTCAAATAAATTAAACTCTGAATCAATTACTAAAGAATGAATCACAATGATTTGTTTCCATATCAACAGCATTCAGTTTTGACAGAAGAGAGTCACTTACTTCTGAGACAGAAAGGGAAGTCTGAATGGGAAAGTGGACTTCACAGCCTGGAGACACCGGTGCGCATGGAGCCAGGCATGCGCATGGCGCTGCTTAGCCGCTCAGTCCTGTCTGACTCCTTGCGAGCCCAGGAAGGGCAGCACGCCAGGCCTCCCTGCCCTTCACCATCTCCCAGGGCCGCTCAAACTCACGTCGATCGAGCCGCTGATGCCTTGTAAGCATCTCGTCCTCCGTCATCCCCTTCTCCTCCTGCCCTCAGTTTTCCCAGCATCAGGGTCTTCTCCAGTGAGTCACCTCTTCGCATCAGGCGGCCAAAGTATTGGAGCTTCAATTTCAGCGTCAGTCCTTCCAACGCATATTCAAGGTTGAATCCCTTAGGACTGACTGATGCGATCTCCTTGCCGTCCAAGGGATGCTCACTCACAACCATTATCCAGGAGGAAGGGCCACGGGCACAGGGGCTGGGACAGAGTCCTGCCTGATGTCCTGGGGGAAAGCCTCATAACTTACCAATTTAACAAAAAGTGAAGAGAAACCTGGACAGTCTTCCAGTTAATGTCATCAATGTGGACAACCCACCTGGACCTGTGAGTTCCTCAGTGAGGCAACACACAGTAACTCTTGTGTCTCCTCCAATCTGCTAGAACTCTCTGTACAGCTGAGATTAACCAAGGGGTGCCCAACATTCTGATTTCCACTGGGCTGTTGAAAATCTCACTACACCAATAATACTTCAGCATTTTTGCCTGTTCAAGCTTTTTATGCTGCCTATAGTTAAAGTTGGCTGCAATTAAACACAAGTTATTGTCTAAAAAGCCCATTATTGTCCTTGTTTAGCTGCCTAATTTCCTTCCATTAATATATTCTTAGAGGTGTTCCCAATCACTTTTTCCAAGCTAATTTGGGAAACACGTTACAAAGAGCAGGTAATTTTAAAAGCATCATTGTAATGTTGGTCTTTCATTATTTCTCTAATAAACAACATAATTGCTACTGGCTGAGGCCACCTACAGATCAACGTTTAGACAAACCTTGTATGTTCAAGTTACAAAACTTCTTCCTGGGCCCAGTCATACTATCTTAGGGGAAATTTTGAGAAAGACTGACGGTTTAAGTTTCCTCTTTATTGCTTCCTTCAGCCCCCTTCAACCCTTCTAAAACAGCATTTACCGGTTCACGTCCTGGAAAGCAAACGTAATTGCAGGAGCTCTAAGAAATAAAGGGAAGAATCTGTCACATCCTATCTTTACCAGTTTTGTTTTGAAGGCTTCCGATGTGTAACTCCTTTTATTAAATGCATTTATGCAGATGTTCTCCACAAGAGAAGAAACTGCGGGCGTGCTGTCCACTGCATCAAGGATGTCATTTGGAGAATCAACCTCAATTAAATCTAATTACGTTCCCCTTCAAGTCGAACAGCACGAAAAGGGTCCATAAACTTTATTTTAATTGTAAGTCAATTACATTGTCAAGACGCAGAAAAAATATTGAACGGATATGACAGAGGCTTCCTACATGCGCCATGGGCTGCCAAGCAAAGGGTTGATTTTCCAGTCCACATTCAAGTGTTAGCCAAACTGTTGTTTTACTCTTGAACTACCATTGTTTCCAACGGAGACGAAATCTCATGTTGAAAAGATGTCCTTGTGGTGCAGAAAGCAAGATGAAGCATTCATGGAAACCAGTCAACCAAGGGAACAGACAAGACAGGAATGCTCTTAAATCCAGAAAACCAGCCTTACTGGAAGCTGTGGCCAAAAATAACAGCCAAGAATTTTATAGACATTTTTGATCTTTCATAGGCTTCTGGGAAATAACTCCATAAAATCATTCCAAGGAAATGTGATACTGTGATTGGTTAGGTCCAAGTCACACAATCCCTCCTGCAACTGAGGGTGGAATTAATTCCCCCAGAGCACCTGGGCCAGGAGTATGGGAGGGCATCCCAGAGCATCTTTTTAACGTGTGTATCATTTCATGTATTTATTTTTGGCTGTGCGAGGCCTCCGCTGCGGTGCAGGCTTTCTCATGCTGCGGGACTGCTCCCGAGCTGCGGTGGCTTCTCGCTGCCGCGGCTTCCCTCGCTCCTCTCGCTGCAGAGCGCGGGCTCCAGGGCCCAGGGTCATCCCTAGCTGGGTTTCAAGGCTCCGTCGCTGTGGCCGCCGGCTCTCTAGTTGTGGCACGTGGGCTTAGTTGCTCCACAGCATATGAGATGTGATCTTCCCAGATCACGGATCGAACCTGTGTCTCCTGCATTGGCAGGTGGATCCTTACCGCCAAAGCCACTAGGGAGGCCTTGGCAGATCATTAATGTTACTGAAAATAGGGTCTGGCTGCTCGCCGCTCAAAAGCTAATGAAGAGGCAGAGTCTCTGGAAAGGGGAGTCTACTTCAGAGGCAAACAGCCGTGGGGGCAGGGCACGGGGTGGTCTGGCGTCCAAAGGCGGCCCCCCACTGATAATCAGTGGGCAGGGCTTTCAACGCTCAAGCCCACCGTCATCTCCAACAGTCGTCTTGAAACCGGTCATGTGGGGTCTGATCAGCGTCGTCTTGACTGTTTTGAGTACAGTTAGTCTTCAGTCCCAGGGTCAGCGTGTCCCCGCTTCTTGAGGTCAGTTCCGGGAAATGGGGACGGTTACATCACGCCTGAAGTCTGGTCGCCACGGCAACGCCTTCCGCCTGTCAGGGCACTCAGTACCTGTAAGACAGCTCACAGGACACGGCTCAGGTACTGTCCTCACTCCTTCAGGAGGAACTGACGGTCCTGACTTTGTTTAATTATCAGTAAATAATGGTTTATTATTTATTAATAGTATTTAATTAACAATAAACTATTTTTGGTCTTGCTTGGCTGTCTTCCTTCGCTTCTGCATTTTCTCACTTCTCTGATTAAGCTTATTCTTTGACTAAACATTTCCTAGGTCATGGAGGGGAGGGACCATAGGGTCCTACTCCTTTTAATTAACAGAAGACAGGTGAGTGGATACAGGTAGCATAAATAGCCATCTTCCACTATCACAGAGACTCTAAAATTGTTCCCTTGATTAAAATATTAATGGATGTTCTAGTTCTTGGATATTACTTCTGTCTCCAAGGGACTTCAGTGGAACTAGTCCATCTTATAAGATTAAATGACAACCTTCTGGCAACGGTCCTCTTGTTGTGAAAGCACTGGCGGAAGCCCTTCCCGTTGTCTAACCCGCACCTCCTGTTGTCTAACAGAATCTATCTGAGGACTTTTATCTGCTCTGAGCGTTAGTTACTGCTGTGATTCTTCTCAGAACCATGCTCAGTTCCATCTTCTGGAAACTGAGGCTTGCGTAACTAAAGGTGTTTCCCAGTAAGTGACTTCTTAGGGCTTCCCAGGCAGCTCAGCAGGAAGAGTCTGCCTGGCAAGCAGGAAATGTGGACTCTGTCCCTTTGTTGGGAAGATCCCCTGGAGAAGGACATGCAACCCACTCTATTATTCTTCCTCGGTTAACCCCATGCACCAGAGAGCCTGGAGAGCTACAGTCCATGGGCTTGCAAAAGAGTCAGACATGGCTTAGCAACTAAACTACAACAAGGATTCCTTACTTTTACCTCTGAAAGAGTACTAGGGTCCTACCTTTAGCCATCAAAGGTACAGAGAACAAATGATGATGATTATATAGGTTAGCCTTTTTCTTTCCTCTCTACTTAGA
>SJYW01040338.1:0-14768 GCA_006410735.1 Raphicerus campestris
GGAACTCTGCATTCAGATGCTTATATCTTTCCTTTTCTCCTTTGCTTTCGCCTCTCTTCTTTTCACAGCTATTTGTAAGCCCTCCCCAGATAGCTAGTTTGCTTTTTTGCATTTCTTTTCCACGAGGGTGGTCTTGATCCCTGCCTCCTATACAAGGTCACGAACCTCCATCCATAGTTCATCAGGCACTCTATCTATCAGGTCTAGTCCCTTAAATCTATTTCTCATTTCCACTGTATAATCATAAGGGATTTGATTTAGGTCATACCTGAATGGTCTAGTGGTTTTCTNTCCATCCATAGTTCATCAGGCACTCTATCTATAAGGTCTAGTCCCTTAAATCTATTTCTCATTTCCACTGTATAATCATAAGGGATTTGATTTAGGTCATACCTGAATGGTCTAGTGGTTTTCTAACTTTCTCCAATTTAAGTCTGAATTTGACAATAAATAGTTCATGATCTGAGCCACAGTCAGCTTGTGGTCTTGTTTTTGTTGACTGTATAGAGCTTCTCCATCTTTGGCTGCAAGGAATATAATCAGTCTGATTTCAGTGTTGACCATCTGGTGATGTCCATGTGTAAAGTCTTCTCTTGTGTTGTTGGAAAAGGATGTTTACTATGACCCGTGCATTTTCTTCACAAAGCTCTATTAGTCTTTCCCCTGCTTTATTCCGTATTCCAAGGCCAAATTTGCCTGTTACTCCAGGTGTTTCTTGACTTCCTACTTTAGCATTCCAGTCCCCTATAATGAAAAGGACTCCATTTTAACTTATACCTTAATTAATTATAATGCACACCTTTTTTTACATGGATGCTTAAAATGAAGGGTATTTCCTTACTAAACAGAATAGTATCATTTTACTTGAAGGGGTGGATAATAGAGTGAAATATCTCTTAGTTTATTTAGTTTGTGGTTTTTGTATAAGATCTTATAGATTTTGGTTTGGTTTATTAAGATAGAATCTAAAAATCATACATATTCTTATATAATTTTCATGTGATTTTTCAGATTATAGAACAACTAAAATTAATGCTGTCTCTTATACACATCTNAAATATCTCTTAGTTTATTTAGTTTGTGGTTTTTGTATAAGATCTTATAGATTTTGGTTTGGTTTATTAAGATAGAATCTAAAAATCATACATATTCTTATATAATTTTCATGTGATTTTTCAGATTATAGAACAACTAAAATTAATGTTACAATTCAATATCTATTAAATATTTAATGTTTTATTTCCATATAAGCATTAAGTAAATGATGGTAGAGTACAAAGAATAATTAAGAGAAGCAAGGATTCCACATGTCTGTACCTTTAACCAAGAGAGTTTGAATACAAATTACTGAGGAAGACCTGCAAAGGAAGGTATTCTGGAAACTGTTCATAGTTTTTCAGTTCATAGCAATGTATTGCAATGTGACAACTGCTACTTTATATCTATTTAATATCTTAATCTTTCTTCCACATAATAAGCATGATGTAAGTGGTGACTGTGATAGAGGCACAACTTAGAGTTCCTTGGGGAAACCCTTTTGTGAAACCCTCTTCTTTAAATCCACAACATAAATGGAAATTTACATCACAATAGCACCCATCTCACACAGTAATAAAGTAATGCTCAAAATTCTCCAAGCCAGGCTTCAGCAATACATGAACCATGAACTTCCAGATATTCAAGCTGGTGTTAGGAAAGGCAGATGAACCAGAGATCAAATTGCCAACATCCGCTGAATCATCAGAAATGCAAGAGTCCCAGAAAAGCATCTATTTCTACTTTACTGACTATGCCAAAGCTTTTGACTTTGTGGATCACAATAAACTGTGGAACATTCTGAAAGAGAGAATACCAGACCACCTGACCTGCCTCTTGAGAAACCTATATGCAGCTCAGGAAGCAACAGTTAGAAATGGACATGGAACAACCAACTGCTTCCAAATAGGAAAAGGAGTACGTCAAGGCTGTATACTGTCACCCTGCTTATTTAACTTGTATGCAGAGTACACCATGAGAAGCACTGGGCTGAAGGAAGGACAAGCTGGAATCAAGATTGTCGAGAGAAATGTCAATAACCTCAGATATGCAGATGACACCACCTTTATGGCAGAAAGTGAAGAAGAGCTAAAGAGCTTGTTGATGAAAGTGAAAGAGGAGAGTGAAAAAGTTGGCTTAAAGCTCAACATTCAGAAAACGAAGATCGTGGCATCCGGTCCCATCACTTCATGGGAAATAGATGGGGAAACAATGGAAACAGTGTCAGACTTTATTTTTGGGGGCTCCAAAATCACTGCAGATGGTGACTGCAGCCATGAAATTAAAAGACACTTGCTCCTTGGATGGAAAGTTATGACCAACCTAGACAACATATTAAAAATTAGAGACATTACTTTGTCAGCAAAGGTCTGTCTAGTGAATGCTATGGGCTTTCCAGTGGTCATGTATGGATGTGAGAGTTGGACTATAAAGAAAGCTGAGTTGATACTTTTTTACTGTGGTTTTGGAGAAGACTCTTGAGAGTCCCTTGGACTCCAAGGAGATCCAACCAGTCCATCCTAAAGGAAACCAGTCTTGGGTATTCATTGGATGGACTGATGTTGAAGCTGAAACTCCAATACTTTGGCCACATGATCTGAAGAGCTGACTCATTTGAAAAGACTCTTATGCTCGGAAAGATTGAGGGCAGGAGGACAAGGGAATGACAGAGGGTGAGATGGCTGGATGGCATCACTGACTCAATGGACATCAGTTTGAGTGGACTCCAGGAGTTGGTGATGGACCAGGAGGCCTGGCCTGCTATGCTTCATGGGGTCACAGAGTCAGACACGACCAAGCGATTGAACTGCACTGAAGTGTGTTAAAGGCTTAATTGCCCTTAGATACTTGAATCTGTTAAACCTGATTTAACATTGCTCAAATGTTGGGTCACAGAACAACATTCTCCCTTTTTATTTTATTTTACCTGAAAATAGTAGCAATGTCCTAAGAAACAAATGTTAAGGAAAATAGTCCAAGACTTTGATCTTAGTGGTTTCCTATCTCAGTAAATTGAGCTACATTATGTCAGCTGTAAGGATTTCATTTCACTTCATGGGAAATAGATTGGGAAACAGTGGAAACAGTGTCAGACTTTATTTTATTGGGCTGCAAAATCACTGCAGATGGTGACTGCAGCCATGAAATTAAAAGACGCTTATTCCTTGGAAGGAAAAATATGACCAACCTAGATAGCATATTAAAAAGCAGAGACATTGCTTTGCCAACAAAGGTCCATCTATACAAGGCTACGGTTCTTCCAGTGACCATGTATGGATGTGGGAGTTGGACTGTGAAGAAAGCTGAGCGTCAAAGAATTGATGCTTTGGTGTTGGAGAAGACTCTTGAGAGTCCCTTGGACTGCAAGAAGATCCAAGCCATCCATTCTAAAGGAGATCAGCACTGGTTGTTCATTGGAGGGTCTGATGCTGAGGCCGAAACTCCAGTACTTTGGCCACCTCATGCGAAGAGTTGACTCATTGGAAAAGACTCTGATGCTGGCAGGGATTGGGGGCAGGAGGAAAAGGTCACGACAGAGCATGAGATAGCTGGATGGCATCACCGAGTCAATGGACGTGAGACTGAGTGAACTCCAGGAGTTGGTGATGGACGTGGAAGCCTGGTGTGCTGTGATTCATGGGGTCGCAAAGAGTTGGACACAGCTACGAGACTGAACTGAACTGAACTGAACTGAAATATTTCATTTTCCCCTGTAGTCAAAAGTCTTCTTGATTCCTTTCCCATCAGGAAATATTTTGCAGATAGTATTTTAAATGATTCTGTGCATGCTTAGTCGCTTCAGTCATGTTCGACTCTTTGTGAATCTATGGACTGTGGCCTGCCAGGCTCCTCTGTCCATAGTGATTCTCCAGGCAAGAATATTGGCATGGTTGCCATGCCCTCCTCTTGGGGATCTTCCTGACCCAGGGATAGAACCTGTGTCTCTTTTCTATCTCCTGCATAGGCAGGCAGGTTCTTTACCACTGGTGCCACCTGAGAAGCTGTTTAAATGATGAAATTTCTTCTTTTTTTCTTTGCTCATTTCTTCATTAGTGACCATTTCCCCATTCAGATGGAGGATCCCTGTTACTTCTTGAAAAACAAGGATACTTTATGCCATCTACAATATGCTCTTAAAATTCTCTCCAGACACAGAAAGTTTGAAAACCAAATTCTGCAGTATTCAGATGTGAAAATAAGAAAACTCTATAAAGCAAATAAAATGCTCAAAATAATCAAAGCAAAACCCCAAAAGAATAAAAGCAAAGCCCCAAATAAAACAGAGGTACAGAATGTAATTAAAAAGTACTGTAGATAAAGATTCAGACTAACCTCCAATCCTAGACAAAACTAGATTGACCAGCTTCCTGGGAAAGATAGAGGAAAAGAATATTTTTCCAGAACCTAAAATGAGGTAGTTTCTAGAACCTGAAATGTCATAGATTGGACCCAGCATGAAGTATTTAGACCTCAGCCGCCATATTGAAGAGTTGGAGACAGGACCACATAGTGTCCTGACTGTTACAGGGCATCCTCCCCCCCACCTCCTGCCCCAACCACTACCTCAGGAATACTCAGGAAAGGACCTGAGCCACTGTTTCAGACCATCTGTAACCACACAAGTGGTCACTGCACACCACTGTCATCCTTTGGCATCATCATCCTCCAGGGATTTTCTAACAAAAGCAATGTCTAATTGATATCCTAAAACTTTATTTACATTCATTTAGATACCTAGGCTTGCACTTCCTTTTTAAATACTTTCATCATCATGCCAAAAAAAAAAAAAGTAATTGTGAAAGAAATGGAATCAGCAACTGGGTGTTACTTACCCTGTGATACATACAGTGGAGTGTGGAGAGACAAATCTTGGGAAAGAGAAGCATGGATAAGTTATTCTCCTTAAATTCTAGGGAGTTACAATAATTTATCCAGTTTATTTCTTCTTTCTCCTAGAGCTCCCCTTGTTCCTTACAGTCCTACTGAGAATGAGGGAGACTCAAGAAATAGGATTTTAAGAAATAGGGTCCTAAAGATACCTGGAACTGTAGGCCACCACATTCCTCTATCCATGGGATACTGGAGTGTATTGCCATTTCCTTCATCAGGGAACTTCCCAAACCTGGTAATGAACCCAAGTCTCCCACATTGCAGGCAGATGCTTTACCAACTGAGCTATGTGGGAAGCCCAGAGATAAGGTCAGTCCAGTTCAGTTCAGTTCAATCACTCAGTCATATCCAACTCTTTGCGACCCCATGAATCGCAGCACTGCCAGGCCTCCCTGTCCATCACCAACTCCCGGAGTTCACTCAGACTCATGTCCATAGAGTCAATGATGCCATCCAGCCATCTCATCCTCTGTTGTCCCCTTCTTCTCCTGCCCCCAATCCCTCCCAGCATCAGAGTCTTTTCCAATGAGTCAACTCTTCGCATGAGGTGGCCAAAGTACTGGAGTTTCAGCTTTAGCATTATTCCTTCCAAACAAATACCAGGGTTGGTCTTCTTCAGAATGGACTGGTTGGATCTCCTTGCAGTCCAAGGGACTCTCAAGAGTCTTCTCCAACACCACAGTTCAAAAGCATCAATTATTCAGCGCTCAGCCTTCTTCACAGTTCTACTCTCACATCCATAGATGACCACAGGAAAAACCATAGCCTTGACTAGATGGACCTTTGTTGGCAAAGTAATGTCTCTGCTTTTGAATATGCTTTCTAGGTTGGTCATAACTTTCCTTCCAAGGAATAAGCGTCTTTTAATTTCATGACTGCAGTCACCATCTGCAGTGATTTTGGAGCCCCGAAAAATAAAGTCTGACACTGTTTCCACTGTTTCCCCATCTATTTCCCACGAAGTGAAATACAATCTAAAGAAGATCCAGAAGTGAAGAGAGAAAGAAAAATCACAAAATTCTAAATTTTCTTTTAGCCTCTCCCAAGAAAAATTTCACTTTGGAGCACTGAATCTCTATCTTTAGACTCAGCTTCATTTATCAAAGGGGTTTAACGAGTGAGGAATGTCTAAAGGGATTGAGCCGCACCATGACAGAATACAGTGTGTAACTAACAGAAGATTGTTACCGTTTTAGAATTAAGAATAAAAACCTAAGAGAAGGTCTAAAATATTTTACTTCAGGCAAACTAAAAAAATAAAAAAAGAAAGGAAAGAGGAAGGAAAATTTTTTAAAGATTAAATCTCAGGAAAGCAAATCCTGAAATTATTATTAGAGATAAATCTGGCTTTATCAAAAGCTAAAAATCTTAAGCTTCTCAAAGATAATTTACTATTTCTATTGTTGTAGCAAATGTTTCCAAAGCATGTTTTCCATTTCAAGTAAATATGAAACCTAATGCTTGTAAAATCTGTGAAGATAATAATACCATTAACATGATCCTCATGATGGTGATATGTATCTACTACCAATAAAACTACTGGAGACAGCTTGGCACATCTAAAATTTGTATTTTTTATGATATAAAAATATTTAAAACTTATAGAAAGAGGACAACTGTGATTTACAGATCTTAAGTCAGGAGGAAGAAAGAAAACACTTGGCTTTAAAATAGTAGTTGCTATGACTACTTAAAACATTTCTTAAGGTGATATCCTTTCCTTTCATGAATTTCTTAGAAGTTTAGTTGTTCTAACAATGGTACTCACTTACACTGAAACCTTAAGTTTAATGNAAGAAAGAAAACACTTGCTTTAAAATAGTAGTTGCTATGACTACTTAAAACATTTCTTAAGGTGATATCCTTTCCTTTCATGAATTTCTTAGAAGTTTAGTTGTTCTAACAATGGTACTCACTTACACTGAAACCTTAAGTTTAATGAATTTGTTTTTGTTTACAAGAGCCTTCTCTCTCTTTGTACATGTTCTTGCAGCCATGAATAGATAACATGAATAATATGGATTAAGAGGGATTTGAAATAGAGTCTATATTTTAGAATAAATAAAAACAAATGTGTGATGGATACACTTATCTCCATTTCCCTTGAAGGAAAAAAAATAGACTTTTTAAAATTGGAGCTGATGAAAGACAGATTTATTGAATGTTTTTTGATAGAAAAAGAAAATGACTATTGGGATAGATTTTACTTATATTTATTCTTAAATTTCAGGTTGATAGTGTGATTTCTAAGGGCTTCCCTGATGGCTCAGTGGGAAAGAACCCATCTTTCAGTGCAGGAGACATGGGTGTGATCCCTGGGTTGGGAAGATTCCCTGGAGAAGGAAGTGGCAATTCTTTTCAGGATTCTTGCCTGGAATGGAATGGAATTCTTGGCTGTCCTCCCATGGACAAAGGAGCCTGGTGGGCTACAATCCATGGGATGCAAAGAGTCAGATACAACTGAGCCATTAAAGAAATGGTTTCTAAAAGAAGTGTGCAATTTTGCTGTTATAACTTCATGTACCTGGTACATTTGATCCTATTGTCTAATGCATCTTTATACTACTAGTCAAGAAAGAAAGTAAATCTCACCCTTTAACTATTGTGCTGCAAGGTTTAACAATTCATAACATGTGCATAAGGAGTCACTGAATAAGTGTGTGTATGTACAAATATTTATTGATACTTTTACTAATTCATAAACCCAGAAAGGTCTTTCCTAAATTTCTTATACAATCCTTTAAAGACACAGTAAGCTATAGAACACAGGACTCCATAAAATAAATTTCAGTTTGATTAAAAATCTTGTCACTGATTTTAGTAACTTTAGGTGACAGAACTGTTTGTGGAAATTGAAACAACTGTCTTTGTCTTACAAAGGTCTGAAAAAACAGAATGAGAATACAGGCCACAAGGACCTGAGACTAAGGCCAATTAGGCAGGCAAGACCTCGAACCAAAGAGAAAAATGTGGCAGTTTTAAATCCAAATCCACCAGGGCTACCCTGGAGGCTCAAATGGTAAAGTCTGCCTGCAATGTGGGAGATCAGAGTTTGACTCCTGGGTCAAGTTTGGAGGGTCCTCTGGAGAAGGGAATGGCTGCCCACTCCAGTATTCTCACCTGGAGAATCCCATGGACAGAGGAGTCTGGCAGGCTACATTCCACGGGGTCACAAAGAGTTGGACATGACTGAGCCAGACACAAACACACACAGAGTCAAATACAAGAAAAATGCAAGAAAACTTGCAGTCGGGATTAGAAATCAGCACAACTTTTTAAGGAACTGTTAAACCATATGAATAATAATGATTTAAATGCAATTATAATGATAGGACTTGCCCCTTAGGAAAATGATCCTCACAATATTATTTATGTATAGGAAATCTCCAAAAACAGAGTAATTGCCTCTCAATTAAAGATTGATTAAATAAATCATATACTCCCATATAATAGAATACCATAAAACAAAATTTTTATTTACTGATATTATTACTAACATATCCTTATTAATGAAAATGTATGATTATATATCATGTTTATGTTTATGTGGTTAAATTTATATTATATTTAGGTGTTTCTATTTCAAATAAGAAAATCTTATAATCAAACTAAAAAACTATTTCTTTTTGTTATATATCCAGGTACTTTAATTTCTAAAACTTTTATTAGGCAAGTTTATATAAATCAAAATGCTTTTTTCACAAAGTTCATAATTCCAAAACAAAACAATAATTACGCTTTCCATATATTATCAGGTTTTCAAAGTTTACATCATGAATCCATTTATTATAAGGACTAAAGCATGTAATAGAAAACAAATATTTCATTTGGTTAACAGGAATCTACTAAAGGGGTAAAACAGTTAAAAAAAAAATAGCCATCCAATTCAATTTAACAAGGTAATAGACATTCTATGAACAGAATAGTAATAGTACTATAAACTACTCCATAAGAGGGCATCAGAAAGAAACTTTATGAATTCTATCTGAACTTCTTTGACAATATTATTTCCTTTTTTATTGTTGATATTTATCACCTACTTAAAAAATTTATTTAGTATTGGGCATTTGCAACTAAAGAACACATAATGTTTATTCCCATGGCGGACAGAGAAGGGGAGCATGGAGGTTTACATGTCATCAGAAAACATAGTCTCTTACCTATCTTTTCTTCTGCTATATTCTATGTTTCTCAAGGTCAAGAACCTACTTTAGTTATTTCTTTTTCACCTAAGATCCAAGACAGTGCTATATATATGGTAAATATTCTCTATCTGCTCTGAGTAATGTGTAAGTGAATAAATAAATGTATGAGTAAAAATCCTTTGAATATCAAAACTGTGCAGCAAGAAACACTATGGTGGAGATGGCAGATGGAGATGAGGTTATTTGTAGTAGATAAAAGCCTGTTCAGTTCAGTTCAGTCACTCAGTCATGTCCGATTCTTTGTCACCTGGTGAACTGCAGCACTGCAGGCCTCCCTGTCCATCACCAACTTCTGGAGTCCACCCGAACCCATGTCCATTGAGTCAGTGATGCCATGCAGCCATCTCATCCTCTATCGACCCCTATTCCTCCTGCCCTCAATCTTTCCCAGCACCAGGGTCTTTTCAAATGAGTCACCTCTTTGCATCAGGTAGCCAAAGTATTGAAGTTTCAGCTTCAACATCAGTCCTTCCAATGAACACCCAGCACTGATCTTCTTCAGTGTGGACTGGTTGGATCTCATTGTAGTCCAAGAGACTCTCCAGAGTCTTCTCCAACACCACAGTCCAAAAGCATCAACTCTTTGATGCTCAGCTTTCTTTATAGTCCAACTCTCACATCCATACATGACCACTGGAAAAACCATAGCCTTGACTAGATGGACCTTTATTGACAAAGTAATGTCTCTACTTTTTAACATGCTGTCTAGGTTGGCCATAGCTTTCTTTCCAAGGAGTAAGCATCTTTTAATTCCATGGTTGCAGTCACCATCTGCAGTGATTTTGGAGCCCAGAAAAATAAAGTCAGCCACTGTTTCCCCATCTATCTGCTAGGAAGTGATGGGATCGGATGGCATGATCTTAGTTTTCTGAATGTTGAGCTTTAAGCCAACTTTTTCACTCTCCTCTTTCACTTTCATCAAGAGGCCATTTAGTTCTTCTTCACTTTCTGCCATAAGAGTGGTGTCATCTGCATATCTGAGGTTATTGATATTTCTCCTGGCAATCTTGACCTTTACATTTTAATAATTCAGTCAAATTTGCTTCTTGATGCTATATCAAGAGCATTCTTTTTTATTGTTCAGTGTCCAGACTGGGACACAACCAATAAAGATAGTTGGAAAATACTTGGAAGGAAATCAAATAGATGGTATGAAATTAATTAAATTCATTTATAATAGAAATTGAAGAAAATGAGAGAAGAGGAATTATAGACTTTGAAAGAGAGAAGGCTGTATGGTTGTTAATTAATGACTTTTATGCATTTAAACAAAAATTAGAAAAACAGTCCTTTGTGTTAAGTAGAAAATGATGTGAGTGAGTTATGTTAATTAAAATGACATTTTGAAAGATATGAACATGTTAGTTGTTAGTGTTCCATCAATAAAAGATGGCAGTGAACTTTGAAGGATTTATAAAACAAAGACATTAAAAGATGTATTCAAAAAGTAATATCTAATTTTTTTTCTCTTTGCTCTCATCTTGTGTTGCACAGATTTCACAAATAACTTCCAAGTCTTGGTTTCTGTGTTAGGGAAAGAAAACAGTCCTTATTTGACAACTATATACTTAGAACTCTGTCATCCAATAAAATAAATCAGAAATGCTTCTTTAATATTATAACAATGTGATCAGTTTATAAGAAGATACTCTTATAGTTTAATAAAGAAAATTATTAAATCATTAGTGATCACTGAGTTCCTAAAGAGAGAGACAATTTAATACTCTTGGCTCTAAGAAGTCAAATCTGGTTCTCTCACTTGCTATCTGTGTCCCACCTTGGCCTAACTATTATTTACCCTCTCTGTTCCTGAGTTTGCTCATATGTAAAGTGAGAGTCATAATTATACCTACTCTAGAGGTAATACATATAGAGTCCTTGGAATATTTTCTGAGGCAGATCAGTAGTCTATACTTGTTAATGATTTTATTACTATATTTTAGGCTTCTTCCTAAATATATTATGTATTTAATCTCATGTACTTTAGTCTTAATTACATATGAGGGAATTGAAGCTGACACTAATTAAATGGCATGACTAAAGTTATATAACCATCAGAATAGAGTCTGCATTCAACTTTTAGCCTTATTTCAAACATGAACACTTTATATTTTGTCAATGTGCTTTTTTACCTTCACTCTTATTTTAAAGTAAGCATTTTCTGATCAATAGAATGAAGGATTTTTTTTCATTACACTAATATAAAATAATGTCTTGACTGAAATACAGAGCTTTGAATCACTCAAAGAGAAGCAATAAATTATTACTGGGTGAAACTCTCTGTAAATATCAAATTCTTCCACATCTACAAAGTAACGCTTTACTTGATAAGCATTAGATTTTGTTAGAGATTCTAGAAAAACATTTTAAAGTAAATGCTACTTTCTGAAATGATTCCATCTGTTTTCATATGAAACACACTTAACTCACTCCCACATATATCCTAGAAAATCAATTTCCACTTTATCACAATAAAATTGATATCCAATTTCTCGAATAATTGACCAAGTTAAACCTTTGACATGTCTGTGGCTGCTGTGCTATCAGTGAAGTGTAGCAGATCAAAGTTATATCACCAAGCATGGCATATTAATTAAATTTTACTAAGCAGTTTTGACTTGATTACTGAGGAAAGTGTTTCTTTTTCTGCTGATATTTTTACGAAGGAAAGAGATAAAGTGCAGATATTTCAGTGAACCTTTTATTTAAATTCCNACCTGGTGAACTGCAGCACTGCAGGCCTCCCTGTCCATCACCAACTTCTGGAGTCCACCCGAACCCATGTCCATTGAGTCAGTGATGCCATGCAGCCATCTCATCCTCTATCGACCCCTATTCCTCCTGCCCTCAATCTTTCCCAGCATCAGGGTCTTTTCAAATGAGTCACCTCTTTGCATCAGGTAGCCAAAGTATTGAAGTTTCAGCTTCAACATCAGTCCTTCCAATGAACACCCAGCACTGATCTTCTTCAGTGTGGACTGGTTGGATCTCATTGTAGTCCAAGAGACTCTCCAGAGTCTTCTCCAACACCACAGTCCAAAAGCATCAACTCTTTGATGCTCAGCTTTCTTTATAGTCCAACTCTCACATCCATACATGACCACTGGAAAAACCATAGCCTTGACTAGATGGACCTTTATTGACAAAGTAATGTCTCTACTTTTTAACATGCTGTCTAGGTTGGCCATAGCTTTCTTTCCAAGGAGTAAGCATCTTTTAATTCCATGGTTGCAGTCACCATCTGCAGTGATTTTGGAGCCCAGAAAAATAAAGTCAGCCACTGTTTCCCCATCTATCTGCTAGGAAGTGATGGGATCGGATGGCATGATCTTAGTTTTCTGAATGTTGAGCTTTAAGCCAACTTTTTCACTCTCCTCTTTCACTTTCATCAAGAGGCCATTTAGTTCTTCTTCACTTTCTGCCATAAGAGTGGTGTCATCTGCATATCTGAGGTTATTGATATTTCTCCTGGCAATCTTGACCTTTACATTTTAATAATTCAGTCAAATTTGCTTCTTGATGCTATATCAAGAGCATTCTTTTTTATTGTTCAGTGTCCAGACTGGGACACAACCAATAAAGATAGTTGGAAAATACTTGGAAGGAAATCAAATAGATGGTATGAAATTAATTAAATTCATTTATAATAGAAATTGAAGAAAATGAGAGAAGAGGAATTATAGACTTTGAAAGAGAGAAGGCTGTATGGTTGTTAATTAATGACTTTTATGCATTTAAACAAAAATTAGAAAAACAGTCCTTTGTGTTAAGTAGAAAATGATGTGAGTGAGTTATGTTAATTAAAATGACATTTTGAAAGATATGAACATGTTAGTTGTTAGTGTTCCATCAATAAAAGATGGCAGTGAACTTTGAAGGATTTATAAAACAAAGACATTAAAAGATGTATTCAAAAAGTAATATCTAATTTTTTTTCTCTTTGCTCTCATCTTGTGTTGCACAGATTTCACAAATAACTTCCAAGTCTTGGTTTCTGTGTTAGGGAAAGAAAACAGTCCTTATTTGACAACTATATACTTAGAACTCTGTCATCCAATAAAATAAATCAGAAATGCTTCTTTAATATTATAACAATGTGATCAGTTTATAAGAAGATACTCTTATAGTTTAATAAAGAAAATTATTAAATCATTAGTGATCACTGAGTTCCTAAAGAGAGAGACAATTTAATACTCTTGGCTCTAAGAAGTCAAATCTGGTTCTCTCACTTGCTATCTGTGTCCCACCTTGGCCTAACTATTATTTACCCTCTCTGTTCCTGAGTTTGCTCATATATAAAGTGAGAGTCATAATTATACCTACTCTAGAGGTAATACATATAGAGTCCTTGGAATATTTTCTGAGGCAGATCAGTAGTCTATACTTGTTAATGATTTTATTACTATATTTTAGGCTTCTTCCTAAATATATTATGTATTTAATCTCATGTACTTTAGTCTTAATTACNTAATTATACCTACTCTAGAGGTAATACATATAGAGTCCTTGGAATATTTTCTGAGGCAGATCAGTAGTCTATACTTGTTAATGATTTTATTACTATATTTTAGGCTTCTTCCTAAATATATTATGTATTTAATCTCATGTACTTTAGTCTTAATTACATATGAGGGAATTGAAGCTGACACTAATTAAATGGCATGACTAAAGTTATATAACCATCAGAATAGAGTCTGCATTCAACTTTTAGCCTTATTTCAAACATGAACACTTTATATTTTGTCAATGTGCTTTTTTACCTTCACTCTTATTTTAAAGTAAGCATTTTCTGATCAATAGAATGAAGGATTTTTTTTTTCATTACACTAATATAAAATAATGTCTTGACTGAAATACAGAGCTTTGAATCACTCAAAGAGAAGCAATAAATTATTACTGGGTGAAACTCTCTGTAAATATCAAATTCTTCCACATCTACAAAGTAACGCTTTACTTGATAAGCATTAGATTTTGTTAGAGATTCTAGAAAAACATTTTAAAGTAAATGCTACTTTCTGAAATGATTCCATCTGTTTTCATATGAAACACACTTAACTCACTCCCACATATATCCTAGAAAATCAATTTCCACTTTATCACAATAAAATTGATATCCAATTTCTCGAATAATTGACCAAGTTAAACCTTTGACATGTCTGTGGCTGCTGTGTTATCAGTGAAGTGTAGCAGATCAAAGTTATATCACCAAGCATGGCATATTAATTAAATTTTACTAAGCAGTTTTGACTTGATTACTGAGGAAAGTGTTTCTTTTTCTGCTGATATTTTTACGAAGGAAAGAGATAAAGTGCAGATATTTCAGTGAACCTTTTATTTAAATTCCTTTTCTACTGCAAAGTGCAGGCTATTTGTGTTCATCTGAGAAAACAAAATCTATAAACTAAAATTTCTCTGAGANGATTACTGAGGAAAGTGTTTCTTTTTCTGCTGATATTTTTACGAAGGAAAGAGATAAAGTGCAGATATTTCAGTGAACCTTTTATTTAAATTCCTTTTCTACTGCAAAGTGCAGGCTATTTGTGTTCATCTGAGAAAACAAAATCTATAAACTAAAATTTCTCTGAGATCAGCTAAATGTGACTTAATGATGAGACAGGGCTTCCTTGGCAGCTCAGT
>SJYW01040340.1:6605-17098 GCA_006410735.1 Raphicerus campestris
AAAAACTCATGTACTACAAATGATGTTGATATTAATACACTAGAATTTTGCACTTTCCTAGGAGCTAACATCACTATATATTTTTTCCATTCCAGATTATATTATTATTTGAAACTGTTTACAGGCAATGCAATGTCAGTTATAATAAATGGACTCAAAGTAATTTTAAAAATAAAAAAAGAATTGCATGTGAAAAATGATGCCATCTCCTAAGGGAAACTAATTTTGCAATAATCACCCCCCCGACCCCCCACTGCCTTTTTTTTGGCCTTGTTTAATATTCCTGTTCCCTTCTACCCATAAAAGTTTTTTTTCATTTTGGAGGAGCTCCACAGACCTCCTTTCTATCTACTAGATTGTATGTTGCTTCATTTGAATTGATTTTACTCAAAGAAATTTTTGAAAATTTGATTTGCCTCAGTTTCATCTCTTAATCATAGCAACCTTGACTACTAGATTTAGGTCCTTCACTTTTTAAATGGAAATAACTCTTCCTATTATAAGTCTGATCTAAGAACAAAATGAATATTAAGTATCTGAAGGCTCTTATGGCTGTCCTAACACTCCCTATGGGGAAGGAAATTCATCAGTGCCAAACTGATAGAATTTGAGTTTAAGATTTTAATTTAATATGAAGATAATTATGTTTAGTAATATCTCAGAAACTGATGCAATAGGGTTTGATAAGATAAGATTCAATGCTGTGGTAATTTTGGTTAGCTCCTTTAAATAAAATTAAAACTCCTTAGGATTTTAGTGTTTTTATTTTTTTCTAAATGTATCAGTCATTCATTTTCCTAAGGAGTGCTTTACTTAATGTCATATTTGAATAAGGTGAATAGGAATTTGACATTAAGAAAATTTGAATTAAGTAAAATTCTTCTATAAAGGGCTTCCCTATTGATTTAGCAGGTAAAGAATTCACCTGCAATGCAGAAGACACAGGATATAATGGTTTAATCCCTGGGTTGGGAAGAATGCCTGGAGAAGGAAATGGCAACTTACTCGAGCATTCTTGTATAAAAATTCCTAAGGATAGAGGAGCCTGGTGGACTACAGTCAAAAGGATCACAAAGTCAGACATGATTAAGTGCATATGGACTTCTTTAAAAAAAATAACACATAGAACTAGAGAAGTATAGTCATAATGGAAGAAAACACAATGATGTGTTCCTACACATCTCAAAATATATGTCACAGTACATTTTTCTTAATAATTCATTTAAGCATTGATGGAGCTCTTATGTATCAGATACTTAATATCTGATAGTGGTTTTCTCATTTAGCCATTGCAAAATCCAGGTATTAATTGTTATTTTAAAAATTCTTTTTGATAAATAGATTTCTCCTGAATCACTTGCTCGAAGACAAACTGAAAGTAGTAATCAAGTATTTGACTATATTTTTTCAATTAATAACATTAAATAATCTGTCAAACTAATGAGTAGATATTATTTGACATAACAGTATTTTTTGAACCAGTAAAAAATTTAGTCCTTTTTCCAAATCTTTGGCAACTTGAAACAAAACAGTTGTATAAGTTGCACCTAGGATTTATTCACTGCTGATTCGTTGGCAAGAGGCAAATGTAAGTTAGGTTTAAAGAGTGAACACCCTTAGTCTGGAGCAGCACAACTCTAGAATTTATTGAAGCTACACAAAGTTCTGTAGAGATTCTATGTGTTATAAGCCCATCTTCAAAGTCTGCCAGAGTTATTTCCATTGAAGCTCTTTAAGTGTGTGTGTGCGGGCGAGAGAGGGGAGGTGGGTGGTAAGTTGTTCACATTCCAGTATCTTAGAAAATACAACATTACCATTTGTATTATTCTCCTAGGGCTGCCATGATAGGTTACCATACCACTATTGGGGTGGCTTAAAGAAAAGAAATTTATAATGGCAGTCTGGAGGCTGGAAGTCCAAGACTAAAGGGCCAGCAGAGTTGGTTTCTGGTGAGACTCTTCCTTGCTTGCAGACGGCTGCCTTCTCACTGTAGTCTCACATGGTCGTTCCTCTGTGCACAGGAAAAGAGTTGCCCCCTCTCTCTTTTTCTTAAAGACAATTGTCCTATCATGTTAGAAGTTCAACTTTATGACCTCATTTAACCTTTATTACTTCATTAAAGTCTCTTCATACAATCCCATGGGATACTAGAGTTTAAACACAGGACCTTTTTTTGGCAAGGAGGAGGAATGACACATCTTAGTCCATTACAGCATTGAATTGAAATCTCCCATTTATATGTAGCATTTAATCNAAGTTCAACTTTATGACCTCATTTAACCTTTATTACTTCATTAAAGTCTCTTCATACAATCCCATGGGATACTAGAGTTTAAACACAGGACTTTTTTTTGGCAAGGAGGAGGAATGACACATCTTAGTCCATTACAGCATTGAACTGAAATCTCCCATTTATATGTAGCATTTAATCGTTCCTGTTATTTTCATCTTTAGAAAAAGGAGAATAAAGCTCCCTTTGGTTTTTTTTTCTATTTTTTAATTACTTTTTTAAAATATAAATTTATTTATTTTAATTGGAGGCTAATTACTTTACAATATTGTTTTGGTTTTGACATACATCAACATGAATCCACCACAGGTGTATACATGTTCCCCATTCTGAACCCCTTCTGACCTCCCTCCTCATACCATCCCTCTGGGTCATCCCAGTGCACCAGCCCCAAGCATCCTGTATCATGCATCAAACCTGGACTGGTGATTAATTTTATATATGATATTATATATGTTTCAATGCCATTCTCCCAAATCATCCCACCTTCTCCCTCTTCCAGAGTCCAAAAGACAATTCTATACATCTGTGTCTCTTTTGCTGTCTCACATACAAGGTTATCATTACCATCTTTCTAAATTCCATATATATGTGTTAGTATAGTATATTGGTGTTTTTCTTTCTGGCTTTGGAAATAACTGGCTCACTAAAAAGGGTGGATGATTTAAGTACAGATGAGGGCACAAGAAGAGCAAATGATGATTGCAATCGCTCAAACAGGATTTTGGTATACATGGGAATGTTCTTGAATAAAAATACATGCCAAACTGGAAAGATGAAAAGCATTCTTGGCTTTTGATATAGCATTTAGATGTTATCTACTGCAAAAAAAAAAAAAAAACCCTTTTGGAATGTCAAAATATGCAAAGAACAACCAAGTTAATGTATTCTGCTGAAAAGAAAATAAACTTACATTCCCTTTAACTGTTCAATGACAAAGGTAACTAATCCTTCATTTGATAGCTTATTATGCATTGTCATGAAATAGATAATACAATTTCCACAAACCTATTTTGATTTCATGTCAAACAAATTCTCTCAAAGACATTTAATAAATAAATAGAAAAACAAAACTTGAAACTACAATTTGTGTAATTGATTGCTTTGAGCCATCTATTACTCTTTTCATGAAACAGGTGTACTTTTCTACTCAACTGAGAGAATTTTTTCGAAATTGAGACTTAGATAAACTGCACGTTAAGAAAAAAATTTAAGACAGAATACTTCTTTAAAATAAAAATTAAGAATATATTAAATTATTTCTCATATTGAGAATCAATAAGCCATTTAATTAAAACTCTCACTGCTTGTGAAGACATTGACTCTCTAGCTCGCTCTCTCTCTCTCTTTTTTTTTTTTTCAGAAATATGTTTAATAATGCATACTATACTCGAGTTGTTTAAAGTGCCTTTTGAGTCCTTGATTTTACTATATGTTATTTTCCTGCCTGCAATATCCTTTCACATTCATTTTCTACAGGGTAATTTCTGACTTTCTTTAAGATTTAGCTTAAGGGTGTCTCTTCTGTGAAGACCTCTTGAACCCTCTAACCTGTAGATATTTGACACTTCTGCTTTTTCTTTCTTAAAAAATTATTGCTCTCCATTACTTTTATGTGTATCTAGGACACCACCCTGCAATCAAGACTCATATCCAACTCATCTTTATTTCTCTCTTGCCTAAAATAAACTTTAGTCCAAGGAAAGCATTTGGAGAGGACTCTTCAGAGTCCCTTGGACTGCAAGGAGATCCAACCAGTCCATCCCAAAGCAGATCAGTCCTGGGTGTTCATTGAAAGGACTGATACTGAAGCTGAAACTTTAATACTTTGGCTACCTGATGCAAAGAACTGACTCATTGGAAAAGACCCTGATGCTGAGAAAGATTGAGGGCAGGAGTAGAAGGGGACAACAGAGGATAAATGGTTGGATGGCATCACCAACTCAATAGACATGGGTTTGGGTGGACTCCAGGAATTGGTGATGGACAGGGAGGCCTGGCCTGCTGTGGTTCATGGGGTCTCAAAGAGTCAGACATGACTGAGTGACTGAACTGAAGCATTTAATGAATGTTTTGCAAAACACAACCAGTCAAGTAAAAATATAGGATTTTTATCAGAGAAAATTACATTTGAATTTCACCTTATGCCACTTAATTTGTTTTTCTGAGCAAATTGCTTAAAAATCTCTAAATTTTAGTTTATTCAAACAAGAGAAATTATACTGCTTACATATTGTGTTACTGTTTGAATTAAATGAGATTATAGAGAGATAAAGTGACAGAAGGAGAAAGAGAGAAGTTAAGAAGAAAAAGGAGAATGACATCAAACTTAACATAATATCAATATATAAAATTTCTTTTTTTTTTAACAGTTATTTCCCTGAAAATATGTTATACGATTTGCTATCTGTTTACTACTTACTATTGCCCCAACACAAAACAAAAACTTCTGTGGATATCTTGTTAGTATCTAGTTAAGTCTCTCTCTCAGTTGTGTTTACCTATATTTAGGTTACCATAGCCTTTATGTTTTAGAAAGGCAAAAGCTAAAAATTAAATAAAATAATTATTTTTACTAACTTCATTTAATGTAATTAAATATAAACTTATTTTCTATGAAGTCTTTTGCAAAAAAATAATTTATGTAAGCTTAGAAGCTTTCCAAGCATTTTATAGACATTTATGTGACTGATGCGTTTATATGTGGCTCTTTAGACTTGATCTCCCTCTGCTATGCTATTGGTTATCGNAAGTCCTACTTGTACTTTTTATGGCATTTCATCTTATATTACTTTTTTTTTTTAATCTTTTGGTGAGGCAAGTGGAGTTGGCTGATCTGTCCCAGGTGATTTTAAGTACATGAGAGCAGGAATGCTATCTGCTTCAGTTCTGTAAATTGTGAAGCTCACAGTTCTGTCAACTATGGCAGAATAGCACAGAATAGGCACACAAAGAACAAACTTAGGGAGAAATATAATTTACTTCATTGTCTGGTCATTGATTTAACATTTAATGAACATTTAGTTTTAAAATAATTATATTTTGAACTTTGAATAAGTCTCTACAAACATAACTTTTCTTAACCCCTCCAATGAAATTCTTAACATATATGCTATATTTCATATTAGAAATTATGTGAGATAATATTTATGTGGATATTAAACTAAACCAATTGTGTAATTCATGGGAGCTCAAAATGGTCTAAGTTTCTTGGGTGAGCTTTCATTTCCTGGTATAGTCATGATGTTGGGACTTCAAGAGCTCAACCATATCAGAAGTTGGTAGTAAAAAACTTATAGAAAAAGATATTTCTTTGTTGGATGAAATTTATTCTAATCATTAGTTTTAAGCAAGGATACCTTATTTGGCTTGTTGATAGTAAATGGATCTCAGTCACTGAAATAGCCAGACACTCACCAACGCAGGTTCCGTTTTCTGCCTTGGTCATTCCGTTTGGACAGAGATCAATGCATTTATAGCCACCACGAGTGTTCTTGCAATGCTGATCTGGTCTGCATACATTCTGTCTACACTCATTTATATCTTGATAAAAGAACAAAGATAATGCAGATTGAGAAAGTGATTTCTTCCACTTTTTCATAAAAATGTGCCTTTGGATTTTAAGGATAAATAATACAGATGATTATATAATCATGGTATAAGGTTGAAGTGTTTAAAGCCATCAAGGTATGTAACACACTTTATTTTAGAACATAATGATAAAAAATATTACATCACATAGATGGAAGCCATGCCAAAACATTTCCCCCTCCAAGAAAAATAAAAATTACATGTATATTTAATTGCTGAGTTGTGTCCAGCTCTTCATGACTCCATGAACTATAGCCCGCCAGGCTCCTCTGTCCATGGAATTCTCCAGGCAGAATACCGGAGTGGGTACCTATTCCCTTCTCCAAGGGATCTTCCGGACCCTAGGGGTCAATCCTGGGTTTCCTGCATTGCAGGCAGATTCTTTATTGTCTGAGCAACCAGGGAAACCCATATATACACACATATATATGATTTTGTGAAATATATACACACATATGATTTTGTGAAAAAATGGTAATATAATAGAGAACATGTTAAAAATGGTTGTAAAATTGGAAAATGAAACCTGTAAAGTGCAGCATTTGTTTCCTTTTATTTTTGCATGCATCACATAAACGATGCATGGTAGGTGCCCTATATCAGACACAACACATAGATCAGATCAGACAGCATTAAGACATTACAAAGATGTCACTGCTTTGAATTCATAGCTCTTTCCTTACCCACACATTTTCTGCCTTTGAGCTGATACCCAGGTTCACATCCACAGTGAAAACTTCCTATGGCATTGAAACAGCGGTGGTGACAGGGGCTGGATTCTTGACATTCATTAATATCTGTTAAACAAAACAGAACTTTCATTACATGCTGTTAGAAAACAGGTTAGTTTATCCCAAATGTTTAATATTTTAGTGATCTTTGATCAATATTATGTTTAAGATCTTCCCTAAAAAGAATCCAATCTAATTGCTCTCAAGGGATCTGCTAGATAACTGATAGAATTAACTGCTAGTGAGGGTTTCTTTCTTCAACACTATCCCGAGATTGACATTTGCTATTGCTTCAGAGCTGTGTTGATGCAATACTTCTGCAGTTTAACTATTTTGTTTACTATATGGTTCCTACTCCTGTGTTTTAGAAACTTTCAGTCCTGGAATGTAGCTGACAGAATGAAGTACTGAAAATAAATAGTAATAAAGTTAGGATCTTCTGCAACATCTTTTGAAATTTGAACTTTCTTCTGGATTTTTGCTGTTGTTAGCCTGATGCAGGTCTTTATCCCCCTGTGCTCAGATGACTGCAGCAACTTTAGCTTTTATCCTCATCTGTAGTCATTGCCAAGTTAATCTTTGTGAACAGCATCTAGGTCACAGTGTAATGGAACAAAAGTGCAGGTGTGAATTCCCCCAACTGACGCGTACGTGCTTGTATTTTGTACCTTCTCTTCCTTCATTCCTTCTGTTCACAGAAAAAGGGAGACGACTGCTTCCACTTAAGAAAAGTTCCTCTACTTGAGCTCTTGATCTGTGGTCTGTCTTCTCCTTCTTCACTAAGATAAGAACTGAGGTCCACCAAGCATTTCCTCCTCTCATATGTTCTTACAGCTCTTCGTCCTTACTGCCGTCTTTCCTATAACCCTGTTCAATTCAGTTCAGTTCAGTTGCTCAGTCGTATCCAACTTGTTGCGACCCCATGGACTGCAGCACGCCAGGCCTCCCTGTCCATCACCAACTCCCGGAGTTCATTCAAACTCATGTCCATCGAGTTGGTGATGCCATCCAGCCATCTCATCCTCTGTCGTCCCCTTTTCCTCCTGCCCCCAATCCCTCCCAGCATCAGTCTTTTCCAATGAGTCAACTCTTGACATGAGGTGGCCAAAGTACTGGAGTTTCAGCCTCAGCATCATTCCTTCCAAAGAACACCCAGGGCTGATATCCTTTAGAATGGACTGCTTGGAGCTCCTTGCAGTCCAAGGGACCCTGAAGAGTCTTCTCCAACACCACAGTTCAAAAGCATCAATTCTTCAGTGCTCAGCTTTCTTCACAGTCCAACTCTCACATCCATACATGACTACTGGAAGAACCATAGCCTTGACTAGACGGACCTTTGTTGGCAAAGTAATGTCTCTGCTTCTCAATATGCTATCTAGGTTGGTCATAACTTTCCTTCAAAGGAGTAAGCGTTTTTTAATTTCATGGCTAACCCTGTAGCCATAATCAAATCTTTCCTTTCTCAACAGAGTCCCTCTCTCAGGTCTATACTCGCCTCAAGCTCCTGCCACTTCTCTACTGTCTTATTCCAAACCCTTAGAAGAACAAAACATATTTTAGGGTCTTCGTGTTCTCATCTTATATTCCTAAATTTGAGATTTCCAGTCTTATTTTGTTCTTATTTTCTATTTCAAATCTTCTAATTCAATTTTTCAAAATCTGTAATGTCATATAAATGTACAAATGTGTTAACATTTTGTTAATTTTTATCTTGTATTAGGCTATAGTTGATTTACAGTGTTGGTTAGTTTCAGGGGTATAGTGAAGTGGTTCAGTTACTTACATACATATATCCCTATTTTCCCATATAGCTTATTGCAGAATATTGAGTAGTGCTTCCTGTATTATACAGTAGGTCTTTGGTGATTATCTCTATTATATATATGTTTGTGTGCTCAGTCACTTCAGTCATGTCCAACTCTTTGTGACCCTGTGGATCTTAGCGTGCCAGGCTCCCCTGTCCCTAGTATTCTCCAGGCATGAATACTGGAAAGGATTGCCATTTCCTACTCCAGGGGATCTTCCTGATCCAGGGATCAAACCTGCATCTTTTATGTCTCCTGTATTGGCAGGAGGGCTCTTTACCACGTGGGAAGCCTATATAGTACTGTGTGTATATTTATCCCAAATTCCTCATTTATCTCCTTCCTCTGCCCTTTGGTAACTATAAATTTGTTTTCTGTGTCTGTGGGTCTGGTTGTAAATGAGCTCACTTGTATCATCTTTTTAGATCAAATGTATAAGTGATATCAAATAATATTTGTCTTTCTCTAGTTTATTTACTTTGTGTGATAATCTGTGTTGCTGCAAATGACATTATTTCATTCTTTTTTATGTGTAATATTCCATCACATATATGTACCATATCTTTATCCATTCATGTATAGATGGACATTTAGGTTGCTACCATGTCTTAGCTACTGTAATAATGCTGCAGTGAACATTGAGATGCATGTGTTTTTTCAAATTATTATTTTCTCCAGATATATTATTTTCTCCAGATATATGTCCAGAAGTGGAATTGGTGGATCATATGGTAGTTCAATTTTTAGTTTTTAAGGAACCTACATGCTGTTCTCCATAGTGGCTGTACCAGTTTATATTCCTACTAACCATTGGAGTATTCCCTTTTCTCCGTACCCTCTCCAGCATTTATTATTTGTAGGCTTTTTAATGGTGGCCATCCTGACTGGTATGAGGTGATGCCTCATTGTAGTTTTGATTTGTGTATCTGTAATAGTGATGTTGAGCATCTTTGCATGTGCTTTTTTGGCCATTTGTATGTCTCTGGAGAAATGTCTATTTAGATCTTCTGCTCATTTTCTGACTGGGTTATTTGCTTTTTCATATTGAGCTACATGAGCAGTTTGCATATCAATCCCTTGTCAGTTGCATCATTTGGAAAATATTTTCTCCCATTCTATGGGTTATCTTTTTGTTTTGTTTATGGTTCCTTTGCTGTGCGAAAACTTTCAACTTTAATTAGGTCCCTTTTGTTTGTTTTTATTTCAATTACTCTAGGAGGTGGATCTAAAAATATATTGCTGTGATTTATGTCAAAGAGTATTCTGCTTACATTTCCCTCTAAGTTTTATAGTGTCTAGTCTCACATTTAGCCTTTACTCCATTGAGTTTATCTTTGTATTTGATGTTAAGAGAATGCTCTAACTTTATTCTTTAATGTGCAGCTGTCCACTTTTTCCAGAACTGATTATTGAAGAGACTGTCTTTTCTCTATTATATATTCTAGACGCCTTTGTTATAAATTAATTGGCTGTAGGTGTGTGGGGTTTATTTCTGGGCTTTCGATCTTGTTCTGTTGATCTACATGTCTGTTTTTGGCCAGTACCATACTGTTTTGATTACTGTAGTTTTGTAGTATAATCTGAAGTTAGGGAGCCTGATTCTCCCAGCTCCCTTTTTCTTACAATTGCTTTGGCTATTTTGGGTCTTTTATGTTTCCATACAAATTTAAAATCTTTTTTCTAGTTCTGTAAAAAATGTCACTNTGCATGCTGGGGAAAAATTGTGTAGGTGATATTCCCATTCTATCATCTATTATTTATGTAACTTTGATCAAGTTATTAAAACTCCAAAATTCAGCTTCTTTTGGAAAGTGCAAAATGGATTGGCTACTTTCATTACAAAATCAGCAGTTTTTATTTATAATCTCTAATCCTCACAGCTATCCTTATAGGTAAATAATTATAGTTTCCCACTCTATTTTTCATTTTTAAAATTTGACTTTTTAAATTTCAGAAACATAGTATTTATTTTGGAAATAAATAATTGTTCATGCATCTATTTGTTTGTATTGTCTTCAATTTATCTCATTAGCATCTTATAGATTTTGGAGCATAGGTCTTTTGTCTCCTTAAGTA
>SJYW01040340.1:35303-48335 GCA_006410735.1 Raphicerus campestris
ACAAGATGATTGGATGGTATCACCAACACATGGATATGAGTTTGAATAAGATCTAGTAGATGGTGAAGGACAGGGAAACCTGGCTTGCTGCAGTCCATGGGATCACAAAGAGTCAGACATGACTGAGCATCTGTACAATAACATCCTTTTCCCATTTGTAGAAAGCTGCATTATTGGCAAGTCTCAGTGCATGCTGGGGAAAAATTGTGTAGGTGATATTCCCATTCTATCATCTATTATTTATGTAACTTTGATCAAGTTATTAAAACTCCAAAATTCAGCTTCTTTTGGAAAGTGCAAAATGGATTGGCTACTTTCATTACAAAATCAGCAGTTTTTATTTATAATCTCTAATCCTCACAGCTATCCTTATAGGTAAATAATTATAGTTTCCCACTCTATTTTTCATTTTTAAAATTTGACTTTTTAAATTTCAGAAACATAGTATTTATTTTGGAAATAAATAATTGTTCATGCATCTATTTGTTTGTATTGTCTTCAATTTATCTCATTAGCATCTTATAGATTTTGGAGCATAGGTCTTTTGTCTCCTTAAGTAGATTTATTTCTAGATATTTTGCTTTTTCTGATGTGATGATAAATAGGACTGTTTCCTTAATTTCTCTTTCTGATCTTTCACTGATGGTGTATAGAAATCCAGCATATTTCCATGTAATAATTTTGTAACTTTACTGAATTCACTGATGAGTTCTGGTAGTATCTTTAGGATTTTCTACTACAATATCATGTCATCTGCAAACAGTAACAGCTTTTTATTATTATTATTATTTTCTAATTTGGATTCCTTTTATTTCTTTTTCACCCCTGATTGCTGTAGCTAGGCCTTCTAAAATTAAGCTGAATAAAAGTGGTGAGAATGAGCATCCTTGTTTTGTTCCTGATCTTAGAGAGAATGTTTTCAGCATTTCACTTTTGAGTATGGTGTTAGCTGTAAGTTTGTCATTTATGGCTCTTATTGTGTTGAGGTATATTTCCTCTATGACCTACTTCTGGAGAATTTCTTTTTTATCATAAATGGGTGTGAAATTTTTTCAAAAGCTTTTGTCAAAATCTATTGAGATGATCATATGATTTTTATTCTTCCCTTTGTTCATATGCTATCATACTGGTTTGCAGATATTGAAAAATCCCTGCATCTCTGGGATAAATTCCACTTGATTATGGTGTACGATCCTTCTGGTGTACTGTTTGATTCAGATTGTGAATAATTTGCTGAAGATTTTTGTCTCTATGTTCATCAGTGATATTGGCCTATGATTTTCTTTTTTTGGTGTTGTATATTGGTATTTGTGTGATATCAAAACTCACGGAAAGAGTTTGGGAGTATTCTTTCTTCTGCAACTTTTTAGAATAGTTTCAGAAGGATAGGTGTTAACTTGTCTATAAATGTTTGATAGAATTCACCTGTGAAGGCATCTGGTCCTGGACTTTTGTTTGTTGGGAGCTTTTTAATCACAACTTCAAATTCAGTTCTTGGGATAGGTCTGTTGTATTTTCTATTTCCTCCAGATTCAGTCTTGGGAGATCATACCTTTCTAAGAATTTGTCCATTTCTTTCAGGTTGTCCATATTATTGTTATACAGTTACTTGCAATAGTCTTTTATAAGTCTTTGTATACTTGCCTGTATCATTTATTCTTTTGCTTAATTTAGTTACCACTCTTATTACCATTGCATTGAACACCTTATCTGCTAAGTTTTTCTTTTTGTTTCATTAGTTGTTTTTTTAGTTGTTTTCGCTTGTTCTTAGGGTGTACTTGTATGAAAATATCCTTATGCCATCTACCTCTGCCCAGTGCTTCTGTGGGAGACCTGGATTTGAATTGAGCACAAATCATACAAACTTCAGGGAGTCCTGCCTGCCATCACCTTGGTGGCAGGTGGGGCTGAAGATCAATTACCTAAAGTTGGAACCAGGTGGGAGTCAGGGATGTTCATATCCAACACTGCCCTCTTGGGAACACTGTGCAGTCCTAAAGTCCTGGCAGAATCCATGAGACTTGGGTCTGAGCTGGTTCCATTCCTTTCAAGTGTCCCTCTCCAATACACTCCAGTATTCTTGCCTTGAAAATCCCACGGACAAAGGAGCTTCCAGGGGTACAGTCTATGGGTTCTCAAAGAGTCAGACATGACTTAGTGACTGAGCAGGCAGGTCCACTCTCTCTACTCCCAGATCAGCACCTTGAGTCTTGATTTTGAACTGAATATTGAACCAAGGTGGGCAACACTGAAGCAAGATGGGCCAGAGCTGGCCCCAGTGCAGGTTGCAGCATGTGCTGGGGTGATTCTGGCACACTAGTCAGAATTCCATACCCACTAGTGTTCTGCTGTTTTAAGAGCACCACTAATGGCCACTCTTGCTCTGTCCAGGGCCAGTGCCGGTTCTACTCTGGCTCTGTCCCTCTCAACTGCAAACTCTAGTTGTTAAGAGTAACTGTTTCCCTAGTGGGAAGCTAATGAGAGCTAGAGGACACAGAGCAGGCACTCCATGTGAGTTTGGGCAGATACTGCTACAGTCACAGGAAACTGCCACTGTAGAAGTTTCAATCTACTGTGTCCTCTGACTTGTTTTGGGAGTAACCAAGTTTGTGCACAGTGTGTTTATGAATGAATATACATACATATCTCCTCGTTTTCTCCACAAGCACTTTATTTTCTTAATCATCATTGTTGACTTTTTTATTTTGCTGCCTCTCATGTTTCTGCTTTCTATAAGATCTGCTTCTTCTTCTTCTTCTTCTTTTTTTTTTTTACACCTATGACTTAGATCCCTTGGAGAAGGGAATGGCAACCCACTCCATGATTCTTGCCTGGAGAATCCTATGGACAGAGGAGCCTGGCGGGCTAGAGTCCCTGGGGTTGCAAAGAGTTGGACACGACTTAGTGACTTATCATGCATGTATGACTTAAATCTTGAACTTCTAATTGACTTCCATTTCCTGGTTGTTGATATCTCATTTTCACCTCATCTCTAGATAAGTATTACATTTGGCAGATTTGCCTTGATGAGCTGAAATTTTGCTAGTGGCAATTACTTGCCATTATTCCTCTTTCATTATATACCAAGATAAATTCCCTCTCAGCTTCTGTCTTTAGTCTATCTAGTGGTCCTAGTACCTGTTTTGCATATGAGTAAGAAATTAAACATGAATTGAAAAATCTGTTGAATAGTTGATGCTTTTTATTTTAAAACTAAAGGAAAGTATTTCCATAAAATTAAAGGGAAAAAAGAGATTTTATTTTTCTTTTTATTTCATTTTTAGAGTTTACTCCTAGTTATTTCTCATGAGTAGTTCTATCAGAATGAGAACTTTATAGACATTATATGTGGTCCTCCCTCAGCTAATACTGATTTGGTAAATAACTATGAATTTAAGTTCAGTTATGTTTTGGGACAAATGTGACACATAGTACAATTACATACTCATATTTCATAAGAGAATGCATATGATGTCACACAAATAAACAGGAAATCTAATTTCAGCCTAATTCAGATGGGTTTAATATGTCCATTCATTTTCCATCTATATATTTGTCAAATATACGGAGAATATATAAAAAGTATATGATTTTTCCATTAGTGTTTTCACCCATGAAATAGAATTGAATATTTTAAAATTCATTCTTTCTAAGAAATTTCTCCAGAAATGTGCATAATAGGAAATGAAGCTCTGTGTAACAGTTTGTATCATAGCAAGCATAATGTGTTGGATGTAAAAGAAATTGTACTTCTTCAACTGTGCCTGTTGTGGACACATACGCACATGGAGGAAAAAAAATTTGAGATTGAGTAGGTGTTCTGCTATATGATAAATATGGTCAAAATGCCAAGGTTTGTAAGAGTCATTTTCCCTAATTATAGCTTGATGGAAAACAAAAGAATTTTGGAAGCAATTAGTTAGCCTGTTATGTTGGGTATCAGATAATATGCTACATTTGTCTTATTCTGCTGACTTGAACTTATCAAGACTTGTGTGTACCTTTTTAAAATTTTTTTCCTGAAGCTCTGCTACACAACAGATGGGATGTCTAACATCCTTTTCTATTTAAAACATGCAAGTTCTAATCAACAGGAGGGTTTTAGAATGTTAAACCAGCCAGCCATAAGAAATGTGTCATGCAGTTTCCTGTCATTCTAATTAATTAGATAGCATTCCTTGCTGTTGTCCCCAATGAACCTAAATGAGTTTAATGCTGAGATATTAGCTTCATTTTTACCAAAGATTTGTTTTCATATTATTTGCATAGATTGAGCAAAAAATCAAATATTCCAAGATTACCCCAAATGCATGAGTACTATGATTTATACATGAGACCTACATGTTTAACCTTCTTTCAAGATCACATAAATATTTTAACATTTTAGAATACTTTTGTTTGGAAATTATATTTTCTTTAATATCATTTCATTTTCAAAATGTATTATAATAATTTTATGGCAAGATTTTCCCACTCTATTATAGTTTTCAATTATATTTATTGAGATAGTAATTTCCCAATAATATACATAGCCTCTTATTGTATGCTGTTGTTGTTGTTCTTGAACTACTGACTAAAATAAATGCTATGTAAATCGTTAATTTGTATGGAAATCATAAATAAAACATAATTTATGGAATTTCTGTCTTAATTACTGGGAAATGAACACAAAGCTGTGAATTTTAGGAGACAATTTAGGAGCCAATCTAAGTTAAAATATATAATTTTACTCTGAAGACTATCATGTGAGATTATAAATTATAAGAGATAGTTAAGTTAAAGAATAATAACAATAGATAAGCAAAAGTGAGAATACTAATTTTAATATATGATTTCTGCAAAAATGTTTGGATCCTTGACCATTATGAATATATACCTATTATTATCACTCTTATAATGTCTATACATCTGAAACAACTAATTATATATTTTTTCTCTCCCCAATAATTGTGTTTTGATATTTTCTATGTATTTATTAAAGTAAACACTTCATTTGGACTAATTAAACATATTTAGAAGTCCAAAGGCATATATCTTGTAAAAAGCTTTATTTGTTAACATAAATCTTTATTTCTATAAGTAAAAATATTAATGTTTCTAATGATTAAGATAAATACTAATAGTAAATANACTGGACTGACTTACTGACAGGATATCACAAGCCTAAACTTGAGATGGTGTCCAGGCTGTTCTTGTTTATGAGGTTCTGGGGGAAAATCCACTTCCAAGTTTATTCATAATAAGCAGAAATCAGTTTCTTGTAGGACTGAGGTCTCCAGTTCTTTAACAGCTCTTGGATGAGGACTGGTCTTAGCTGTTAGTAGCTGCCTGTTTTCAATACAATTTAANATCCACTTCCAAGTTTATTCATAATAAGCAGAAATCAGTTTCTTGTAGGACTGAGGTCTCCAGTTCTTTAACAGCTCTTGGATGAGGACTGGTCTTAGCTGTTAGTAGCTGCCTGTTTTCAATACAATTTAAAACTGGGGTTTCTGCTTTCTTCTAGAGTAGGTCAATGGCACCCTACTCCAGTACTCTTGCTTGGAAAATCCCATGGACAGAGGAGCCTGGTGGGCTACAGTCCATGGGATCGCGAAGTTGAACACGACAGAGCAACTTCACTTTCACTTTTCACTCTCATGCATTGGAGAAGGAAATGGCAACCCATTCCAGTGTTCTTGCCTGAAGAATCCCAGGGACAGAAGAGCCTGGTAGGCTGCCATCTCTGGGGTCACACAGAGTCGAACACGACTGAAGCGACTTAGCAGCAGCAGAGTAGATCAAGTTCATTTTTCTGACTTCTTATCTGTGATCAGTTGGCAGCAACTCTGCTTTTAAGGATTTATGTGAATAAGTCAGGTCCATCCAGATAATCTTCCTAGTTGAAAGTCAACTGGGTTTTATATAACTTAATCACAGGAGCAAAATCCATCAAATTCACAGTCTCAGAAGTAGTGCGGGGTGTCATTCCAGATGCTGTTTGCCACAGAGAGAAGTAAAGAATTTTAGGGTGAAGCATTGGTCTTTACATCTCAGCTCTGATGATTTCTAATCATATGATGTGGAGAAAGTCATTTGATTTATTTTTTGTTTGGCCTCATTATTACTAAAATTGGTAAAATACTTTTGCAGCCATGAGTTATTACTGTATTAACTTCTCAATACTTGTTAGTTACTTTTACTAATTTGTAAGAATATTTAGACATGTTGGAGAAGAGGTAGTGTATTTCAGTTCCTGTGACTCTACCTTCCCATAGTGGCTATATCTTGTAGACTTGCTGTGCTGTGTTTAGTCAGTCAGTTCTGTCTGACTCTCTGCTACCACATGGACAGTAGTCTGCGAGGCTCCTTTGTCCATGGGATTCTCCATGTAAGAATACTACAGTGGGTTTCCATGCCCCCATTCAGGGGATCTTCTCAACCCAGGAATCAAGCACAGGTTTCCTGCATTACAGGTGGATTATTTACCTACTGAGCCAACAGGGGAGCCCATCTTGTAGCCTTTACCATATTACAATTAAAAATATGCATCTGTTGGTACAATTTAGCCTCTAAATGTCATCAAGGTTAATGTTTCACCTAATATATCTGGAGAAACAATGCTTTTTCATAGTAGTGGTTGAAAACTGGCTATTAGATTTACTGAGGAATAGCACATTCATACATACAGGTTAAAAAAAAGAGAGAAAGAGTATTCTAAAGGTAATAGTAAATTTATCTGAAATGTATGATTAAATGTATGTAATANTAATATATCTGGAGAAACAATGCTTTTTCATAGTAGTGGTTGAAAACTGGCTATTAGATTTACTGAGGAATAGCACATTCATCCACACAGGTTAAAAAAAAGAGAGAAAGAGTATTCTAAAGGTAATAGTAAATTTATCTGAAATGTATGATTAAATTTATGTAATAGTGCCTAAATAAGATGTAATTTCACTTATAAATCCAAATTGATTCATCTATACAAGCCAAAAACTGAGCAGTTAAATAACTCAATTATTTTGACCACATAAAAATACATTTCTACATCAACTACTGCAGTTATCAGTTGTCTTTCCAATATTCCTTGCAGAAACAACCCTTACAGGAGACATAAGAGACACAGATTTGATCCTAAAACTGGCTGCTGGTCTCGTCAAAACATGTGCACTTTTTTTGGTATCTAGTTATCAGCTTTCTTCAAGGAAAACAATTTACCCTATCTATGGAAGTTCTGCTTTATTCTCTGTGATCCCTGTTCCCTGCTGTGGTTATAGACTGTGGGAGTTAAAGAGCATACGATTTGCAACTAGAAACCCTACAGTTTGGAATGCAGTTATGTCCAAGTTCCACATAGGAACTCCCCTTTCTCTGTTGCAGCATCAGAGCCTTGATTTGATTAGCTGGTCAGTTGTCCTAGGATCTGGCAATTTGTGGACTGTTGATAGTTAACCCTGATTCCCGGCAAGCATGCATGCTAAGTGGATTCAGTTGTGTCCTATTCTTTGTGAACCCATGGTCTATAGCCCTCCAGCCTCCTCTTTCCATGAGATTTTCCAGGCAAGAATACTGGAGTGGGTTGCCATCCCCTCCTCCAGAGGATCTTCCCAACTTAAGGATCAAATCTTTGTCTCTTATGTCTCCTGTATTGGCAAGAGTGTTCTTAACCACTAGTGCCACCTGGGAAGCCCTATGTTGATTTAGTAATAAAAACTTGGATAAAGAGTAACTGGTCTTGCATCTCCAGTTCCTAAACTCTGTTTAACTGCTAGAATAACTTTTTCCTACCTATTATAAGTTTATATTTTCTAGGGTACCAGTTCCTCAGTGGCAGATTAGATTTCTCCAATCTGTTTCAGTTAAGCACCTTGTCCTATTCCAGTGGTTGATTTGCCATTATCTTTCAGCCCTGCTGGGCTCTTTATGCTTATTATGGAAGTTGTGTCTATCTTTGCTTGAGAAGTGTCAACAAATGTAGGCTAACTGTTGTTGTTTTTGTTTAGTCGCTCAGTCTTGTCAGACTCTTTTGCAACCCCATGAACTGTAACTCCCCAGGCTCCTCTGTCCATGGCATTTCCCAGGCAAGAATACTGGAGCTGGCTGCCATTTCCTTCTCTAGAGGATCTTCCCAGACCGGGGATCGAACCTCTGTGTTCTGCATTAGCAGGCAGATTCTTTACCACAGAGCCATCAGGGAAGCTCATAGCCTAACTGCACACTATTAAATTAGGGAGCAACAATAATGACAGAAGAGCAAATAAAACTATACTCTGCATTATTCTTGCTCATTGGGGAAACACTAAAATATTTTGTTTTGTTTATTAGAGGAGCTATTAAATACAATTTTCAAAATAATTATTGAAAACCTAAATTCTGTTAAGGTGGACTAGAACCTTGTATAGATTGTATTTCCAAAACTGTTGGTTTTTCCCTAAAGACATGATTAAGGAAATCATCAGTCATCGATGTGATTTATATTAAAATCAAGAGGGTCTCTGTGTAAGCACAGTTCTTGCCTATATTTCTCAAAATATTCTTCACAGACTACTTGTGGTAATAAACACCTAGGATTTTTACCTAGAGTGTTTATTAACATTTTAATGCAAATTTAAATGCTCAGGTCCAACTGTATTCATACTGAATCATAGATTTGGATTTGGCTAGATCATTAGGTTGTTAAACTACACATTGCTTAGGACTGTACTGGAAAAAATTCAACAGTCCTTGTACTTTTATCTGACTGCGTCAGTTAATTTATTACTGCAAACTGTAGCAAATAAAATATAAGGTGCAAATTACAGTCATTAAAGATATTAGGTAGTTAGGATAGAAAAAGAGCATCCAAAATGGTGGTGACTAAATGACAGAAAAGGAAAGGGAAAAAGCCCTTGAAAAAGGAACAAAGGAAAAAAATCCATTGATAAGAGTGGGAACCTCTAATAGATGGTGGGTCCTTAATTTATCCTAGTTTGCATAAGATAGGCCCCAGGAGAGGATACAGAAAGTATAAAAAGGGGAAATCAAGACAGGCTGAGGCTCTATAGGGGGGTGTCCCACCTCACTTTTGGGTATACTGTCTGCTGTCTGCTTAATAAAATGTTGAGCTGTGACCACAGTAAAATGTTGAGCTCTAACACTGGTCTATGATTTCAAGTCTTTGTTGAAATGAGACAAAACAGAGGGGGGAAACAAAAAACATTTCTGACAAATATACTCTAAAATTTTAGGATATCCTACTTTATTCAGGATAGTTATCTCTCTTTTATTATTATTTGTATGTCACTCACACAGTATAAGAGGTTTTATATAGATTGCTTGGAAAGGAAATGAAAACATTTAGATATGGCTTGGGTCATGACACAAAACTTTCTGGGATCATCAAAGTTCAAATAATCATATTCACTGAAAAATGACTGCCATCAGCAGTCAGCATCACTCTGTGATTTCTTTTGCTTAATTTAAAAATCATGCATAAATGCATGTCCTGAAGCTCAGGCTAGAGGTGAACATGTCTGTGAGGATTAAGTCTCTGTAGCCAAAGGCAGAACCATGATGTGAGGATTGTATATCATTAAAGGATTCAGAAAAGATATGATAGGTCTGTATTGCATTGTTACAGGTTAGTTTGCACAGAGGCACAAAAACATATACACAGAACAAATTGTGCAGTTACTTAAATCATGCAGATCTAACAATCTTCAAACAACTGAAAAGCAGGCCCTTATTTTGTCTCCAAAGACTTTCTCTGCTTTGGGTTGAAGCCCTCTTCTCAGGTGGAGTTGACATCAGATGTTCTCTCCAACATTAATCTCCAATCAGTTCAGTTCAGTTCAGTCGCCCAGTCGTGTCCAGCTCTTTGTAACCCCATGGACTGCAGAACACCAAGCCTCCCTGTCCATCACCAACTCCCGGAGTTTACCCAAACTCATGTCCATTGAGTCAATGATGACATCCAACCATCTCATCCTCTGTCATCATGTTCTTCTCTTGCCTTCAATTTTTCCCAGCATCAGTGTCTTTTCCAATAACTCAGTTTTTCGCATCATGTGGCCAAAGTGTTGGAGTTTCAGCTTCAACATCAGTCCTTCCAATATACACTCAGGACTGATCACTTTTAGGATGGACTGGTTGGATCTCCTTGCAGTCCAAGGGACTCTCAAGAGTCTTCTCCAGCACCACAGTTCACAAGCATCAATTCTTCAGCCTCTGCTTTTTATATAATTCAACTCTCACATCGATACATGACTACTAGAAAAATCATAGCCTTGACTAGATGGACCATTGTTGGCAGTGTCTCTGTTTTAGTTAGGTAAAAAATTTACTCTTAGTAAAGACATTGCTTAATTTCCTGGGGAATTGGAGGGTGAGCTGCAAAGCCTATGCAGCAAAGCTGAGTAAAGCAGAAATAAAAAAGATAAACAATCACTGGACACATTTTTCCCCCACAAACACATTCTTGTCAAACTGCAGCAGCCACAGGATCCCAAAGGAGGAACTGGCAAGAAATACACAAATGAAACAATAAAACCTGTTCATAATTTCAGTGTTTGTTGAGACAAAGTAATTACAAAGCCATCAGGACCAATTACAAAGAACACCGAGTCAATTGTCATAAAATATTTAGAAAGCAAAGTGGAGAATCCATCTGACTGGTGTCCTTCTATTCAGTGCAACCCAGCTCAGGGACCTCTCACTTCTTGTTTGTAAAAGTCAGACAAAATACTCTAATTGCACTGTTTGTTCACCTGGCCCTTAAACATTTACCACAGAGAAACAATTTCTTCAGGTGATCTTCTCTTGCTACTCAGAAAACACTTATTATTTGTCCCATTCCGATTTCAGTGATTTCCCTGTTTTTTTGTAAACCTACTTTTCTTTCTCTTAACAGTTTGGTCTATGCAACATAAATACCAATCTAAAATTGCTTCAAGAGTTTGCAGCAACTACACCATTTGAAATATCTGTGCATTCATCAATTGAAAGTGATGTTAGAAGATAAATTTCAAAATTCTAACTTCAATCCATGCCTAAAATATGTACATGTAATATAAAGTGTATAAATTTATAAAATAAGAAATGGTTATTAGTATAAAATGTACATGTTTGCTTTTGTTCAATCCCTCAGTCATATCTGACTCTTTGCGACCCCATGGACTACAGGACCTCAGGTTTCACTGTCCTTCACTGTCACCCACAGTTTGCTCAAACTCATATCCATTGCACTTCACAATGCTGCAGAAAGTTGGATATGACTGAGCAATTGAACAACAGCAACATGTCCATTGAGTTGGTGATGCCATCCTACAATATTATCCTCTGTCATCCACTTCTCCTGCGTTCAATTTTTCCCAACATCAGGGTCTTTTCCAATGTGTTGTATCTTCCCATCAGGTAGACAAAGTATTGGAGCTTCAGCGTCAGCATCAGTCCTTCCAGTGAATATTCATAGTTGATTTCCTTTAGGATTGACTAATTTGGTCTCCTTGCTGTCCAACGGGCTCTCAAGAGTCTTCTCCAACACCATAGTTTGAAGGCATCAGTTCTTCAATGCTGTCTTTTTTCATGGTCTAACTCTTGCAACTGTACATGACTACTGGAAAAACCATAGCTCTGACTCTGCTATTTAATATGCTGTCTAGGTTGTCATTGCTTTTCTTCCAAGGAGCAAGAAGCTTTTAATTTCATGGCTGCAGTCATAATCTACAGTGATTTTGGAGCCCAAGAAAATAAAGTCTGTCACAGTTTCCATTGCTTCCCCATCTATTTGCCCTGAAGTGATGGAGCCAGATGCCACGATCTTTGTTTTTCAAAGGTTGATTTAAGCCAGCTTTTTCACTTTCCTCTTTCATCTTCCTCAAGAGGCTCTTTAATTCTTCTTCCTTTTCTGCCATAAGGGTGGCATCATCTGCATTTCTGAGGTTACTGATTTTTCTCCCAATAATCTTGATTCCAGCTTATGCATCATTCAGCCTGGCATCTTGCTTGATGTATTTTGCATGTAAGTTAAATGAGCAAGGTGACAATATACAGCCTTGACATATTCCTTTCCCAATTTGGAATCAGTCCGTTGTTCCATGTTTGGTTTTAGCTGTTGTTTCTTGACCTGCATACAGATTTCTCAGGAGGAAGGTAAGGTGGTGTGGTATTCTCAACTTTTCAAGAATTTTTTCACAGTTTTTTGTAATCCACTCAGTCAAAGTCTTTAGCATAATGAAGCAGAAGTAGATGTTTTTCTGGAAATCTTTTTTTTTTTTTTCTATGATCTTATGAATGTTGGAAAATTGACCTCTGGCTCCTCTGCTTTTTCTAAACCTGGCTTGTACATCTGGAAATTCTCAGTTCACATATTTTTGAAGCCCAGCTTTAAGGCTTTTGAGTTACTTTGCTAGCATGTGAAATGAATGTGACTGTTGGGGTAGTTTGAGCATTCGTTGGCATTGCCTTTCTTTAGGACAGGAAATGAAAACTGACTTTTTCCAATCACTGCTGAGTTTTCCAAATTTGCTGACAAATTGAGTGCAGCACTTTCACAGCATCATCTTTTAGGATTTGAAATAGCTCAGCCAGAATTCCTTCACTACCAGTAGCTCTGTTTGTAGTGATGCTTCTTAAGGTTCACTGGACTTCACACTCCAGGATATCTGGTTCTAGGTGAGTGATCACATCATCATGGTTATTTGAGTCATTAAGACTTTTGTTTTGTATACTTCTGTGTATTCTTGCCATCTCTCCTTAATATCTTCTGCTTCTGCTAGGTCTATACCATTTCTATCCTTTATTGTGCCTATTTCTTCGTGAAATGTTTCCTTGGTATCTCTAATTTTCTTGAAGAGAACTCTAGTCTTTCACATTCTGTTGTTTTCTTCTATTTCTTTGCCTTGTTCACTTAAAAAGGCTTTCACATCTTTCCTTGTTATTCTCTGGAACTCTGCATTCAAATGGGTATATTTTTCCTTTTCTCCCTTGCCTTTCACTTTTCTTCTTTTCTCAGCTATTTGTAAGGACTCCTCAGACAAACATTTTGCCGTTTTACTTTTTTTTTTTTTTTTT
>SJYW01040340.1:49878-72495 GCA_006410735.1 Raphicerus campestris
ATATGTATGTATATACATATATATATATATATGCGACCCCATGAATCGCAGCCTGGCGTGCTGCGATTCATGGGGTCGCAAAGAGTTGGACACAACTGAGTGACTGAACTGAACTGAACTGAACCTTAAATTTAGGATGTGCTTTATTGATAAGTCACTTTGCTCCTGTCCTACTTTTTGTGACTCCATGGACTGTAGCAAAATCACTCAGATGTCATGTCAAGGTCTTTGCAACCCCATGGACCGTAGCCCACCAGGCTCCTCCATCCATGGAAATTTCTAGGCAAGAGTAGTAGAGTGAGTTGCCTTTTCCTTCTCCGGGGATCTTTCCGACCCAGGGATCAAATCCGTGTCTCATGCATTACAGGCAGATGCTTTACTGTCTGAGCTAGGCAAGAATACTCGAGTTACCATTTCCTCTCCAGGAGATATTCACAATCCAGGGATTGAACCTGTGTTTGTTGTGGCTACCTTCATTGGCAAACAGGTTCTTCACCACTAGCACCCCCTGGGAAGAATAAACATTGCAAAATTTAAAACCTTTTAATTTTATGCACAGCCCTCTATTTTCAGTATCAGTTATTAAATAATGAATTCTACAGTTAAAATGTAATTCCAGTATAAATATAAATTTAACAAATTGTAGATATTAATTTGCTTAAATAAAAGTTAATGAAGCCAGTAAAGTGGATTCCAAAAACAGATACATGTATAGGCAATCAGGAATCTGAAAAAAATATATTGCTTTAGTAATGTATAACTAAATTTTCTGGGTGCATGCTCAGTCACTCAATCATGTCCAACTCTTTCTGACCCTATGGACAATGGTCCCCCAGGCTCCTCTGTCCATGGGATTTTCCAGGCAAGAATCTGGAGTGAGTCACCATTTCCTCCTCCAGGGGATCTTCCCAACCCAGGGATCAAACGTGGGTCTTTTGCATTGGCCAATGGACTCCTTACCACTGAGCCACCTAAGGAACCAAATTTTGTTGAGAAGAGGATTGTAAAAGTGACACCTTCAACGACAAATTTATTTCTGTTAGAAAAAGATAATTTGCATTGCCATTAATTGTCTATATCTTACAAAGTAGTAAAATAACTAAAGTAATTTAGACAATGAAAGGCACAGGTTCTATATTTTATTTTCAATGGAAAGATACCTTTTGGTCAATTTCAAAGTTTTTCACAAGAACTTTAATTAGCTGACATTGTGTGATAAGGAAAAGATTCTCAATATTTGCTTTCCATGCAAACTCCAGGAGACCGTGAAGGACAGGGAATCCTGGCTTGCTGCAGTCCACGGAGTTGCAAGGAGTCAGGCAGTGACTGAGCAACAAAAGCAAAAATGCCCATTTTAATACAGCAATCATGATTGTTCAATGCACAGAATCAAAATGGAATTTTACAGTTAAATCTGATACATGGATAACTTAAGAGATTGTTTTCATGAGATTAAAAAGAAAACCCAAAAAACTACATATTCCTGCTCAACTTTATACCACTACTGCTTCTAGTAATAGCACCTCTATTTGCCTTAGGGAAAAATATATTTCAACCTTAGGCCATACTTTCATCTTGGAATTAATATGTGTAAGCCTTAATTTAGTGTGTTAGGGAAATGCAGTAAGTAAACATAGTAAATAAACACACTATCTAAACTTAGAAAAATAGAGTACACAGTCAGCAGAAAGGAAAATAAAAAGAAACTGTTGACTGAATGTAAGTCCCAGAGAAAAGAACAGAAAGAATAGCATGCAAAGCATAAACAAGTCCAAATATAACACAAAATAAAACACATGTTATTAGCTTGTACTCTTCCCTTTAAAAAAGCACAGATATGTGCTTCACTAAGAAACACTTAAAATATAATGACACAGAAACTTTTGAAAATAATGAGGGTAGTTTACATATATTGTGATTCAGTGATTTGGTAGATTATCAAACAATTATATAATATAACTTCTGGCAAATCTACCCTTCCAATTTACAGGCGTATAAAGCTTAAAAGGCATCATTGACATATATCCAACCCAAAAGAAAATGCTATTCACACTACTAAATGCAAACAGAATACAATTGTTTCTCAATTCCCTGAACCAACTCACCAGCATTTCTCATCTGAATCACTTCAACAGCCTCCTAAATGGTTTCTGTAATAACTGATGATGATCTTCTCCAAGTAAAGTCAGCTTTTGTTTCTCCTCTATACCAAACTGCAATAGCTCCTGATTTCAGTTATAGCCTTGCAGGTCATTGAAGGAATTTGGCATTTTCTGTTCAATTGGACACATGTAGATGACTTCAAGTATTTTTCAGCAAGAGCAAAAAAAAAAAAAAAAAAAGTGGATTTCTCAACTATTCTACTCCAAATGACAGCTTGAAGTTGCTCTGTAGATAGTAACTGAATGAGTGAGAGAACAACTGTGCAAATAAATTTTATGGCATGTTCTTCTCAGAAATGGAGAGATCAGGCACATTGAAAGATAGAAGTTATGGTAAATGTAAATTATTCTAGGATTAAAATAGTTGTAATAAGCATCCAGAATAACAGTACACCTGAAAATTAGAAAGTACTTATTTTTCAAGTACATATGGAAACTTTGTAAAAAATAACATTTGTTTAAAAACAAGCTACCAAATATATAAAACTAGAACCACAGACTAGGGAAGAAATAATGTAAAAGAAAGTAGAATATAGGTAAGAACAAACATTAATAAAGGCAAAATTTTATTTTATATTTTTTAATGATATTCTAAATGAAAATCTCATTCTTGGAAAAGACTGATAAAATGCACAAGTGTTTGACAAAACTTATCATAAACAAAATTGAGATACACACATACATATAATGACATTGTCAGAGGACAAAACATATGGAATGAAATATAAAATAAAGACTTATGGCCAAAAATATTAAGCTAAAATTAAAAACACAATTTTTAAAAAAATTATGAACTAGCAAAAATGACTCAAGAAAAATATTGTTTGAATAATAATCAATATTTACTTAAATAACAAAAATAGAAGTTAAATCTCCTCAAATTCTGCTTCTAGAAACTTTTATCAAACCATAAAGAGATGAGTCCCGTCTTATGAAAAGAAGAAAACATTTTATTAGATTACTAAAACTTTTAGGAACAAAAGAGAATAAGAAAACTTCTTGAGTAACCAAAATTATAGGCTAATTTCCCTTCTTAACATTGATACAAAGTTAATAAATAAATTACTAGCCCATCAAGTCAGTGATGTCATCCAGCCATCTCATCCTCTTTCGTCCCCTTCTCCTCTTGCCCCTAATCCCTCCCAGCATCAGGGTATTTTCCAATGAGTCAATGCTTCGCATGAGATGGCCAAAGTGTTGGAGTTTCAGCCTCAGAGTTAGTCTTTCCAATGAACACCCAGGACTGATCTCCTTTAGGATGAACTAGTAGGATCTCCTTGTAGTCCAAGGGACTCTCAAGAGTCTTCTCCAACACCATAGTTCAAAACCATCAATTCTTCAGCACTCAGCTTTCTTCACAGTCCAACTCTCAAGTCCATACATGACCACTGGAAAAACCACAGCCTTGACTAGATAGATCTTTGTTGGCAAAGTAATGTCTCAGCTTTTTAATATGCTGTCAATGTTGGTCATAACTTCCTTCCAAGAAGTAAGTGTCTTTTAATTTCATGGCTGAAATCACCATCTGCAATGATTTTAGAGCCCCCAGAATGAAGTCAGACACTGTTTCCACTATTTCCCCATCTATTTCCCATGAAGTGATGGGACCAGATGCTATGATCTTTGTTTTCTGAATGTTGAGCTTTCAGCCAACTTTTTCACTCTCTTTTTTCACTTTCATCAAGAAGCTTTTTAGTTCCTCTTCACTTTCTGCCGTAAAGGTGGTGTCATCTGCATATCTGAGTTATTGATATTTCCCCTAGTATCTTGATTCCAGCTTATGCTTCTTCAAGCCCAGCATTTCTCATGATGTACTCTGCATATAAGCTAAATAAGCAGAGTGACATACTCCTTTTTCTATTTGGAACCAGTCTGTTGTTCCATGTTCAGTTCTTTTACTTTCTGACCTGCATATAGGTTACTCAAGAGGCAGGTCAGGTGGTCTGGTATTCCCATCTCTTTCAGAATTTTTCATGCTTTATTGTGATCCACACAGTCAAAGGATTTGGCATAGTCAATAAAGCAGAAATAGCTGTTTTTCTGGAACTCTCTTGTTTTTTAGATTATCCAGTGGATGTTGGCAATTTGATCTCTGGGTCCTCTGCATTTTCTAAAAGCAGCTTGAACATCTGGAATTTCATGGCTCATGTACTGCTGAAACCTGGCTTGGAGAATTTTGAGCATTATTTTACTAGCATGTGAGATGAGTGCAATTGNACCTCATAAGAAGAGTTGACTTAATGGAAAATACTCTGATTCTGGGAAGGATTAGGGGCAGGAGAAGAAGGGGACGACCAAGGATGAGATGGTTGGATGGCATCACTGACTCAATGGACGTGAGTCTGAGTGAATTCCGGGAGTTGAGGCCTGGCATGCTGTGATCCACGGAGTTGAAAATAGACGCTACTGAGTGACTGAACTGAACTGAAGTGAACTGAATGGTTTAGTGGTCTTCCCCAATTTCTTCAATTTAAGTCTGAATTTGACAATAAGGAGTTCTTGATTTNGCCTGGCATGCTGTGATCCACGGAGTTGAAAATAGACGCTACTGAGTGACTGAACTGAACTGAAGTGAACTGAATGGTTTAGTGGTCTTCCCCACTTTCTTCAATTTAAGTCTGAATTTGACAATAAGGAGTTCTTGATCTGAGCCACAGTCTGTTGCTGGTCTTGTTTTTGCTGACGGTATAGCAATTCTCCATCTTTGGCTGCAAAGAATATAATCAATCTGATTTTGGTGTCGACTATCTGGTGATGTCTATTTGTAGAGTCTTCTCTTGTGTTGTTGGAAGAGGCTGTTTGCTATTACCAGTGCATACTGATTTGTTATTTTTGATCAGCCAGTGTCACAGTTGAAAATTATGTTGGAATCTTTATTCTTCATATATAAGTTTTATGTTTGGTGGGAAGATTTTATCATTTCATGATGTATAGGTTGAGCTTGTCAATGACAATCTCTTCTTTCCAGTGCAATGTTGGTTCTTTCTTATCTGGAGTGTCAGTTTTTCCAACAAATCACAGAATTATTTAGCACTTTTTTGCTTACTTTTTTTTATTTTCTACATACCTTCAACTATATAAATTCTCTTTCATATTTCTAAACATGTGTTTTCTTTATGTAGTTTATGTAGATATCTACCAGGCTTAGAGATATTTCACCATTTGTCCAAGTTCACAAATGGTGAAAAATGACAGAACTGAAATTTAGAATCCAGAACCTCATCTCTTAGCATCAAAACTTTTAGGTTATTTCCTGAATTGTCTTATAGAACCAGAGCTATAGATTGGAAGCTTATAGTGGTTAATGGAGTTGAAAGTCAAGGATCTACCCTGGTTTTGTTAAGAACATAGAAATAAAAAAGCTGACAAAAATGGAATTTCTGCACCCATCCAACTAAGTCTACATTTTCACATTTTCTCATTTTATTTTCTGGACAAAACAAATCTCATGTAGGCCTTATTTAACTACATCAAAATTGAACCAATAAACTTGATTGCCTAAATAGATAATTATTTAAATGNGGTTAATGGAGTTGAAAGTCAAGGATCTACCCTGGTTTTGTTAAGAACATAGAAATAAAAAAGCTGACAAAAATGGAATTGCTGCACCCATCCAACTAAGTCTACATTTTCACATTTTCTCATTTTATTTTCTGGACAAAACAAATCTCATATAGGCCTTATTTAACTACATCAAAATTGAACCAATAAACTTGATTGCCTAAATAGATAATTATTTAAATGGAGATTCAAAATTGTCTATCTATTGCACAGAAAATTGCTGATGTTTAAAAAATATAACTCCTGAAGAAAACACAAAGTCAGTCACTGAAGTCTCCAATTAGAGAGAAAGTACAGGTGGCTCAGTCATGACTATAGCATATTGGAGCGAATTAAGTATTTCTTAGAAATCAATAAAAAACCTGTTTTATTAAAAGGTATTATTTTCACAAGTATGTAAACAAAACTAAACCAGAGTAATTTGAGTGCTGAAGCAATAAGCCCAGAGAAAATTTAGGCCACAATGTTTGAAAAATAAGGAAAATACTATCAACCAGATAAGAATTATGTCCTTAGGTAGTACAGTTATTGCTAGATGTTTAGTGAGGGCAAAACTAGAATGTGAAATGAGAATCTTGTGTACATCCTTTATATTTTATGTATAAAAGTATGTCAATTACACTTGACATCGTTTCTCTTATAAATGTCAGTCCAGTCATTCCTTCCTTTCGTGGTCCTTGAAAAGCTCTTCATAAGGAAACAAAGGGAAAAAGTAAACCAAGCCTACTAATTTAGCATTAGAATTGTATAGTTCTCTGTTTATACCTGAGTGAGTTAGCCCTCATGTGACACCCAAGCAGACAAAAGCAGGAAAGCAAGAGTGGAATAATCTTGGAGAATTTTCTCTAACAAATTTTTATTAATGTATTACATATTTCTATTTTTGCAATTATCACATTGACATAGGACAAATTCTAAATGTAACTATTACCCTTTTGATTGTCAATTGGTAAAGAATAAGTGCTTTACCTTTATGTATGACCACCAGCAACATTTTCCATCTCTTTGCCTTACAGAAAACATCTGTAACTTGAGGCTTTTGACAACATCAACTAAGAGAGATTTTGCTAAAAGTAAAGGAATATAAAAGGAAATTTATAAGCCATATGAAGGATTACAATTAACTCACTAAATTTNATTTTCCATCTCTTTGCCTTACAGAAAACATCTGTAACATGAGGCTTTTGACAACATCAACTAAGAGAGATTTTGCTAAAAAGTAAAGGAATATAAAAGGAAATTTATAAGCCATATGAAGGATTACAATTAACTCACTAAATTTTTATATAATAAGTCTGGCATACTTTTCCAGTGGGTGTCTAGTTTTCACATATGAGTTTGAAATTATCTATGCTGAAGTTTATTGAAAACTTTGAATTTTTGATATTTGTCCATTTCATTCTCAAATTTTTCTAAGCTTTCCTTTTCCTCTCCCTTTTTCTTTTCCTTAAATCTCTTAGCTTCTCAAGGACTGAAGCACTCAGGAGGTGAATGTTCTATCTTGGTTTAACTAGCCCCTCAGGAGTGCTTCAGAGGTAGAAAAAAAAAAAGAAGAAGACTCAGTGAAGGACAAAGGGAAAAAGAACTACATGTGGTGAAAATCAACTTATGATCCCTGGTCCCTTGTGACACATTACAACACACTTTACTGAAGACTAATAGGAAATGTTCTGAAAGTTTCAATGTCTATGTTCTTACTAATCTAAAATTCAGTAAAGATATTGCTAATATGTTGTGTAGAAAACACACAGTCCTTCCATAATTTTGGCACTTTGGGGATGTGGTTTATTACTTTCTGCTGGTTAGTATTTAGTTAGTCTTTTAGAAGTGGTCTATGTTTTAAAGTTTTCGAATCTAGTAATAGAAAGATACAGGATTTGCAGTAGCAGATTTAGTTTAAAAATTCAGACAACTATCCAAACTTTTCTTTAGTTTAATAGGGAATTTCATTAAAAATCTTCACTATAAATGTGGGCAGGTAATAATATTTAGCAAATGTATTTGAATTAATTAAAATGTTTGTTTGCCAGGTATTTATGTGTACTATGTATTATGGGGATAAAATTAAACATTTTCATTCGATGTCCATAACCTAGTAGGACTGGTTCATTCTCTGTCTCTCTCTCTCTCTCTCACACACATGCATAAACACACACAACTGTTTTTCAAGGTCAAATGAGAAAAATCCCATAAGATACTTTTAATATAGTTTCAATTTTGTGATCTTGAATTGATAGGTCAAAGTTATTGTTTATAACAAAACCCTTGATTTCCATAGAAATCTGGGGAACAATTAAAGAAAAAGCCTTTCAAATCTTTAAACAAGCAGAATAGGAAATCTACCTTTGTTTCAGGGATTAAATAAAAATTTGTATGTTACTTTTAAGATAAGACACTCTTGGAAAAAGATTTCTAGTATAAAATATTCAAACACATTAAATGATAGTAAGTTTTTTATATAGCAACTTTACAATGATCATTTCTTTAATGGTACTTCATCTCCAATATTAATTTATTATGATTTTCAATCACTGTTAATAAGTCTAGTAGAATTTTCTATCAGAGGGGAAAATATCAATCATAGATATTTCAACTACTTTTTCCAAGTTTAAAATCAACTGATAAAAATGTACATGGCATTTTATCCAGGTAATTACATTAATAGCATTAAACCTTGCAATATTACATTGGAATATACCTTGAACCAAACACCCCCTAGTGTGTGGATGGAGGTTACATGACTGATGCAAAACCTTTAAGTAATCGGTTACATGATAGGCCCTCAAATCATTTTTCCCAAATCCTAACCTATTACAGTTTTCAGTAAGAGAACTGGGACACCACAAGGGGAGAAAAAAAAAAATCTGTACATTGGCCACCTCATGAGAAGAGTTGACTCATTGGAAAAGACTCTGATGCTGGGAGGGACTGGGGGCAGGAGGAGAAGGGGACGACAGAGGATGAGATGGCTGGATGGCATCACGGACTAGATGGACATGAGTCTGAGTGAACTCTGGGAGTTGGTGATGGACAGGGAGGCCTGGCGTGCTGCGATTCATGGGTTCACAGGAAGTCAGACAGGAGTGAGCAACTGAACTGAACTGAACTTAAAGTGTCTCTGTTGATAAACTTAAAAAAGACAGACAGGTGTGTGGAAATTACTCTTTATATCACATATGATTTGGTTCTTAAAATGGACTTAATGAATTTAAGTCAAATCATTTTCTTCCAAAGAGAAGTGGTAATTTTGAATTATTATTTTTACTTTTTGAAAATAGAAATGCCTTAAAGTGACCTAAAAGTGTATGGAATATAATCATCCTCCCAAAGCTTTTGAAATATAAGAACTCGACAAAATAAAATTACACAGAGATACAAAATTTATTATTGATTCATTAAAATAAGTTCATAGGTATAAATATAAAATAATTAAAACTCATGCTTATAAGAGTCTGTTAGCAGTTGGAATCATTAAAGGAGGAAAAATAAACTCCATGTCTCAAGATTTTGGTTGGAGGGAAGGAGCACACAAGCCTCGGAATGACCTTATTCTTGGATTAATTAGTACCTTCATCATTTTCTAGTCTTGTATCCTTGGGCATTTTTTAGGTTTGAAGTCATTCTTCTGAAAAGTAGATAACATTTAAGTATAATTATTGATAATATTATAAATATTTCCTATGAAGATTTTGCCACAATGCTTGGCTCATGTTAAACACAGTAAATGGCACTTACTTAGGGGTTCATCAAATTCAATTATTGAAACACTTTAGGATGTGGAAAGTGTGTGGAAGACTAATCTCTAGACACTACAGTCAGTAGGTCTGCAAAACAAGAAATTAGCAGAGACTGAAAGGTAAAATTATCCTTGTGGAAAGTAATCTCATACATAAAATCCATATCCTTAGGAGATCATAGGAACAAGTGAAGCTTATGATAATGACTAAGTGTGTTCACCTTTTAAGAAAGAGATCTGTTGAATTTTAGACAAAATATCTATATACTCTCATTTATTGATTGGACCAGCTTCCTATTATATTGCACATTGATTTTCACCCTTACCCAACTGCTGCAGCTAATCTGCTGTAGTATGAGTAAATTTTCTAATTAACAAAGCAATGGATCATTTTCAGTATTGATCTAACAGTATTTGCATGAAGTGATAACTATCTTGCTTTAATTTCTCTCATCTAGGACACTACTTATCCTATCACTACATTGTTTTCTTATGTATAAAAAAATGAAGTAAAAAAACCTACATGAAGATATTTTTTATTAAAGAAGCTAATGCTTATACAGTACCTAACCACCAGGAATATAAGTAATCACTCAATAAATTTTGCTGTTAATGATTTTCTGCTGAATTACTAACTATTGATTCTCCTCATGTCTTCTTGGCCATTCACACTCTGAAAGAATTTCATCCACAGGACAAGAAAAATGTAGTGAACCTGAGGTTATGTTTGTACTCTATTCTGTTCTTATTTGAGACTCTATCACTAAGTGAACTGGTTTATTACCAGTGCTTCTGCTGTATTCCATATATTGTTGGTTGCCATGGATCCAACCTCTTCTCAGTCTACATACCCAGCCTCTCATTTGAACTCTTAATCTCTATTTCCATCTGATTTCTGCACACATAACCTTGTATATTAATGGAAATCTCATACTTAATATGTTAAAAATTAAGTCATTGTATTCTTGATCAAAATCCACTCTTCCTTTTTATCAATTTATCATTTAATCATGGAGCCATTTAAGTTATAATATTCAATAATTTTTGTTTAAAGATATCACATTGACAATAGGATACCTGGGTTGGAAAGATTCCCTGGAAAAAGAAATGGCAATCCACTCCAGTATTCTTGCCTGGAGAATACCATGGACAGAGAAGCCTAGTAGGTTACAGTCCACAGGGTCGCAAAGAGTCGAACATGACTGGGCGACTTCACCTTCGCCTTCACCTTCAATATAAATTGAGTGTGAGCTCTAAGGCTAAGCACTGGGCTTAATACTCATATCATCCTTGTAATTATACATTACACATACCAACTTAATACTCTCATGATCCCTGGATTTACACATTATACATACCAAGCTAAACATATCTAGCTTCTATAATTACCTACTAATAATCTCTGTCACCATTATTTTCTGCCATCAACTCTTCCTTCAAACCTTTTCTCTCAAATCCATTTTTTGCACTTACTAAATTTGTTTCTGAAGTGTACATTAGGCCATATCCTTCCACTACATGAAATTCTTCAATAATTTCACCCCATAGCTTACACCATAACATTAATATGTCCAGTATGTCTTCACCTTTACTCCCTGGTTATCTTTCTATTTCATCTTTTCCATTCTTTACTGCTCCTCAAGCTCCTGCCAACCAAGTAATTTCTATTTCCCTGAGTGTATTATAAACTTTTTTTTTTTTTTTTTTGTATCTGTGCTTCCCCTGTAAGGTTTCTGCTGCACAGGAAATCTTTCTCTTTCTCACGAAGTAGTCCTCATCATTATAGACAGCATTTATCAAAGGCTTATAATGAGTCACACTGTTCTAAGCTCATTACACTGATTAATGCATTTGTCCTAAAAACAATATAATAAGGTAGGAGCTATAGTTAGGTCTATTTTATAGCTGAGGAAACTTAGGCTCAGAAAGATTAAATGAATTTCCAAAGTTAAAGAGTTTTTATGTGACAGAATCCATGGTCTTAATCACCCTATGCTTCTTGAATATTGCTTCAGTTTTACTTCCATGATACTGTAAGCTTTAAGCTCCTTTACCTATGGTCTAGCTATAGTGTTTAGGATATATGGCTAGTAAACCTGCTATTGTATTTATGTAATGTGTCTACCTCAGAGAAGGCCANCTCTATTCTGTTCTTATTTGAGACTCTATCACTAAGTGAACTGGTTTATTACCAGTGCTTCTGCTGTATTCCATATATTGTTGGTTGCCATGGATCCAACCTCTTCTCAGTCTACATACCCAGCCTCTCATTTGAACTCTTAATCTCTATTTCCATCTGATTTCTGCACACATAACCTTGTATATTAATGGAAATCTCATACTTAATATGTTAAAAATTAAGTCATTGTATTCTTGATCAAAATCCACTCTTCCTTTTTATCAATTTATCATTTAATCATGGAGCCATTTAAGTTATAATATTCAATAATTTTTGTTTAAAGATATCACATTGACAATAGGATACCTGGGTTGGAAAGATTCCCTGGAAAAAGAAATGGCAATCCACTCCAGTATTCTTGCCTGGAGAATACCATGGACAGAGAAGCCTAGTAGGTTACAGTCCACAGGGTCGCAAAGAGTCGAACATGACTGGGCGACTTCACCTTCGCCTTCACCTTCAATATAAATTGAGTGTGAGCTCTAAGGCTAAGCACTGGGCTTAATACTCATATCATCCTTGTAATTATACATTACACATACCAACTTAATACTCTCATGATCCCTGGATTTACACATTATACATACCAAGCTAAACATATCTAGCTTCTATAATTACCTACTAATAATCTCTGTCACCATTATTTTCTGCCATCAACTCTTCCTTCAAACCTTTTCTCTCAAATCCATTTTTTGCACTTACTAAATTTGTTTCTGAAGTGTACATTAGGCCATATCCTTCAACTACATGAAATTCTTCAATAATTTCACCCCATAGCTTACACCATAACATTAATATGTCCAGTATGTCTTCACCTTTACTCACTGGTTATCTTTCTATTTCATCTTTTCCATTCTTTACTGCTCCTCAAGCTCCTGCCAACCAAGTAATTTCTATTTCCCTGAGTGTATTATAAACTTTTTGTTTTTTTTTTTTGTATCTGTGCTTCCCCTGTAAGGTTTCTGCTGCACAGGAAATCTTTCTCTTTCTCACAAAGTAGTCCTCATCATTATAGACAGCATTTATCAAAGGCTTATAATGAGTCACACTGTTCTAAGCTCATTACACTGATTAATGCATTTGTCCTAAAAACAATATAACAAGGTAGGAGCTATAGTTAGGTCTATTTTATAGCTGAGGAAACTTAGGCTCAGAAAGATTAAATGAATTTCCAAAGTTAAAGAGTTTTTATGTGACAGAATCCATGGTCTTAATCACCCTATGCTTCTTGAATATTGCTTCAGTTTTACTTCCATGATACTGTAAGCTTTAAGCTCCTTTACCTATGGTCTAGCTATAGTGTTTAGGATATATGGCTAGTAAACCTGCTATTGTATTTATGTAATGTGTCTACCTCAGAGAAGGCCATGGCACCCCACTCCAGTACTCTTGCCTGGAAAATCCCATGGGTGGAGGAGCCTGGTAGGCTGCAGTCCATGGGGTCTCGAAGAGTCAGACACAATTGAACGACTTCACTTTTACTTTTCACTTTCATGCATTGGAGAAGGAAATGGAAACCCACTCTAGTGTTCTTGCCTGGAGAATCCCAGGACGGGGGAGCCTGGTGGGCTGCCGTCTGTGGGGTCGCACAGAGTCAGACACGACTGAAGTGACTTAGCAGCAGCAGCAGCAGCAATGTGTCTACCTTACCGTTTAAACTCTCAACAACCTGAAGTGGTAAAATATGTCTTTTAAATGTATCAAATAAACGAATTGAATGAATATTCTTTTATTCAAACCAAACTGTGGTTTTCCTGGAGAGACTGAAGAAAAAAGGAACTATAGTTTGTATTACAGAGAATACAAAGACAATATTCTGGATATATATCTGTCTATAAATGCCTGCTAATAGAACAAGAAAACAAACATTTTCAAATAGTACACGTTTATTAATGAAAGTTCAGGAATAAAAGATTGTCTTACTTTTTGTTTATAGTTGAAAGGGAAAATGATGCATAATGGCCATATTGACTGGGCAGAAGAGATAGATTGTATAGGAGTGTTGATAATCAAAGCAGGAAGCACCTCATTTTAGACATGACAATTTATTTCCCCTATTGAGTTTAACATGAAATAATTATGATATCGAGAGAGAACATCATATCTATTAGGGAAAAAAAAACAAGATGACATGTTTTATTGTTTTATGAAAACTCTATGTGTATATATTCATAAAATCAGAAGAATCAGGTTGAAAATTTTAAATGTCACAAAGATTAAACAATAAGAAGTGAGAAATGATAATATACAGCAATTTAAAAGAACACAATTGGGCTTCCCTGGTGGCTCAGTGGTAAAGAATCTTCCTACCAATGCAGGAGACAGGAGTTCAATCATTGATCTGGGAAGATGCAGAGCAACTAAGCTCATGTATTTCAACTATTGAGCCTGTGCTCTAGAGCATGAGAGCTGCAACTACTGAGCCATGTGCTACAGTCACTAAAGCCTGTGTGCCCTGGAGCCGGTGCTCCACAAGAAGAGAAGCCATCACAGTGAGTAGCCTGTGCACTGCAACTAAAGTAGCTCTCACTTCCTGAGACTAGAGAAAAGCTTGTGTAGCAATGAAGACGCAGCACAGACAAAGATAAACAATACAATTACTTAAAAAATAAGAGAACAGAATCATGATTTTTCAATGAAAAATTTTTGCACAATTATCGTTGAAATAATGCAAAAACATTAAACTCACTACCTAGCAGTTATATTCCTTTAAACATTAAAACAGAAGAGTCCAGGATGTTAGTTTAACTTATAATTAGCATTTTAATTTAAGAGCACAATTCTGGCATTTTCTATACACAGTTGCTAAATAATTACAAGATATAAAAAAGATGATGAAATAAAATAAAGAAGGAAGGATAATGAGAAAGAAAAGAAAAAATGGATCATTTTTAAAATTATTTAAGACTTTAATTTAGTGTAATAAATAAAAGTTTATGATTTGTTATTTCAAAGCCACTCTTAAAAATGAGAAAGCAGCAAAGATTAAGCATATATGGTTTTTATAATGTTACAGTATAATTCCATATTACTGAAAATGAAAAGAAAAATTAACAAAAGTAAACATTTAGCTTCATAAAAGGTGAAAACACATATTTGTGCTGTGCTGTGCTTAGTCACTCAGTCTTGTCTGACTTGTTGTGACTCTGTGGACTGTAGCCTTATGGAAAGTTCAAAAACAAAAGTGTTGCTTAAGCTTGTTCTTAAAGGTAAATATTTCAGTAAAAGGAAATGTCAGGATGAATCATAAGGTAGACTGTAAAAATGAATTTCTAGAGTGCAGATAACTATGTTAACATATTGGTGTTAAAATTCAGTAAAAAGAATTTGGGCTTTCCTGGTAGCTCAGCTGATAAAGAATCCGCCTGCAATGCAGGAGATCCTGGTTTGGTCACTGGGTTCAGGAGACCCCCTGGAGGAAGACATGGCAACCCACTCCAGTATTCCTGCCTGAATAACCCCCCATGGACAGAGGAGCCAGGATTACAGGCTATGAGGCTACGGGACATGGGTTACAGTCCAGGGGGTCACAAAAAGTTAGACATGACTGAGCTACTAAACACAGCACAGATTGAGTTTAGGTAAATTTGGACTCTATCCTAAAGGAGTAAAAAGTTACCAGATTGCAAAGAAAATCACACTCTTTTACTTGATATAAACTATCAGGACATCTTTCTGCCCCATAAAGAGTAAGTTGACATAGCATGTATGGGAGGGTAGTTTTGGGGAGAATGAATAAGTGAATTTTATGGCTGAGCTCCTCTGAAGTACACTGAAACTATCACAACATTGTTAATTTGCTATACTCCAATATAAAATAAAACGTTTAAAAAATAAAACAAGAATTCTTAGATCCTCCATTTCTCCTTTAATTTCCCCTAAGAGGAAATGCAAATTTGAATTTTCTCTTTACCTTTTTTTCCCACTTTATCTTTAACCATGTTGGTTTTAAATAAGTGATATATTACATAGTTTTGCATGGTTTGAACTTTGTACAAGTGGAAACATACTGGAGACTTGCTGTTTCCTCCCAGTATTGTAGTTTTGTCTTGTACGTGTAAGTCTTAATTCATATGAATTCCATTTTTATATATATATATATGTGGGGTAAGATAGATTTCCAAACTCATCTTTTCACTTTCAGATATTGAATTGTCNAAATGAATTTCTAGAGTGCAGATAACTATGTTAACATATTGGTGTTAAAATTCAGTAAAAAGAATTTGGGCTTTCCTGGTAGCTCAGCTGATAAAGAATCCGCCTGCAATGCAGGAGATCCTGGTTTGGTCACTGGGTTCAGGAGACCCCCTGGAGGAAGACATGGCAACCCACTCCAGTATTCCTGCCTGAATAACCCCCCATGGACAGAGGAGCCAGGATTACAGGCTATGAGGCTACGGGACACGGGTTACAGTCCACGGGGTCACAAAAAGTTAGACATGACTGAGCTACTAAACACAGCACAGATTGAGTTTAGGTAAATTTGGACTCTATCCTAAAGGAGTAAAAAGTTACCAGATTGCAAAGAAAATCACACTCTTTTACTTGATATAAACTATCAGGACATCTTTCTGCCCCATAAAGAGTAAGTTGACATAGCATGTATGGGAGGGTAGTTTTGGGGAGAATGAATAAGTGAATTTTATGGCTGAGCTCCTCTGAAGTACACTGAAACTATCACAACATTGTTAATTTGCTATACTCCAATATAAAATAAAACGTTTAAAAAATAAAACAAGAATTCTTAGATCCTCCATTTCTCCTTTAATTTCCCCTAAGAGGAAATGCAAATTTGAATTTTCTCTTTACCTTTTTTTCCCACTTTATCTTTAACCATGTTGGTTTTAAATAAGTGATATATTACATAGTTTTGCATGGTTTGAACTTTGTACAAGTGGAAACATACTGGAGACTTGCTGTTTCCTCCCAGTATTGTAGTTTTGCCTTGTACGTGTAAGTCTTAATTCATATGAATTCCATTTTTTTATGTATATATGTGGGGTAAGATAGATTTCCAAACTCATCTTTTCACTTTCAGATATTGAATTGTCCCAATACCACTTATACTTATCGAACAGTTCATCTTTTCCTAACAAATGTGCAGTGTCAAAGTCATCTCAGTCACAGAAAAAATTTCTATTTTTGGTTAAAAAAATAATGCTGGTGTGTTTGTGAGTATTTTTGACAATTTTTTGCGTGCATGTTCACAAATAAAATTTTGTAATAACTAAAAAATAGTGTTTTGGAATAATGATTAAACCAATGACCAAACTGTGGATAAACACTATCTAGGATAGTAAAATAATACAAAAATTATATCAGGATTATAAGCCTGGTGATGATCCTTAAAATCCAGTTTGATGGGAACAGACTAAAGTACTGAAGACTAGATAAGAAGGTTGTTTAAACAATTCAGGCATGAGCTAACAAGGACCTAAATCACAGAATTGACATTGTGACTAAAAGAAAGGAAGACTATGAGAAATAATGTAAAGAAGAAAATGTTCAAATGTGCACTAAGTCATGTGGNTCCATGTAACACTAAGTAGTAAATGTTTTATTGTCATACTTTCTTAATAAGGGATAACTGTTTTCTGGCCTTCTGGCCCAGTTTGGAGAAAAGAAACAAACTAGCAATGGCATTAACTACCTGTTTTATTAGTTGTAATCTACCACTAACTTTAAATGATAGTTAATGTAATGTTAAGTGAAAAAAATGAAAATTACTATACTTCTATTAAAAGAGACAAAAATGTGAANGCCTTCTGGCCCGGTTTGGAGAAAAGAAACAAACTAGCAATGGCATTAACTACCTGTTTTATTAGTTGTAATCTACCACTAACTTTAAATGATAGTTAATGTAATGTTAAGTGAAAAAAATGAAAATTACTATAATTCTATTAAAAGAGACAAAAATGTGGAAAGAATTTTAAAATGAGAACAGCATAGATTCCAAAGATTACACTATGAGTCTAGATTTTCAAAGCGAAAGGCATCTATGGATAATTTCTGTGAATATTTCCTAGACTACATAGAGGAACTTCAAAGTAAATGTAGGCTCCTTAGCCCTAACTTGACAAAGATAAATGTGCAGATGAACCACAAGTCCCCTTTGTTAAAGTATAACTCTTGACCAAAGCCAGCTTTGGCCTAGCTCTGAGCTTTTCCCAAGAAAGTGGCAACCACTCATGCTTATTCACTCACTGTCTATACAATCAAAAGTCACAGAGAACAATTTTTTTAAAGCCAAATAGTTTACAGAGTGAACTATTGAAGAGCAAACCTAAATATACTCTTTTCTACAGTTTCAGAGAGTAAAATAACTATTATTTTTAAATACTGAAAATGTAATATGAATGAAGAGTTGTACCAAGTATGTACTTTATACTTTACTATTCATTTGATGTGCTCTTAAAATCTCTATGAGATAAGCAGTTATCTGCCATAAGTCTTTGAGCAATAGATTCAAAAGCAAGAGTAGTAATACTATTGAATTCCATGAAACTTTCTTTAAGGTTAAATTGTTCAATATCTGTATTATTACTACCTTCATATATTCATCTGTCAGAACTCAGTGACTGAAACAAAAGTAAGGGAAGTGGGACTAAAAAGTATTTTGTTTCTTTATTAGATAAAAATCAAGATTGCTGGGAGAAATATCAATAACCTCAGATATGCAAATAACATCTTCCTTATGGCAGAAAGCAAAAAGGAAATAAAGAGCCTCTGATGAAAGTGAAAAAGAAAAGTGAAAAATCTGGCTTAAAACTCAGCATTCAAAAGGATGAAGATCATGGTATCTGGTCCCATCGCTTCATGGCAAATTAATGGGGAAGTAATGGAAACAGTGACAGACTTTATTTTCTTGGGCTCCAAAAATCACTGCAGATGGTGACTACAGCCATGGAATTAAAAGTCGCTTGCTAAAAAAAAAAAAAAAAAAAGTCGCTTGCTCCTTGGAAGAAAAACTAACCTAAACAGCATATTGAAAAGCAGAGACATTTCTGTGGTGACAAAGGTCCATCTAGTCAAAGCTATAGTTTTTCCAGTAGTCATGTATGGATGTGAGAGTTGGGCTATAAAGAAAGCTGAGCACTGAAGAATTGATGCTTTTGAACTGTGGTGTTGGAGAATACTCTTGAGAGCCTCGGACTGCAAAGGAGATCTAACTAGTCCATCCTAAAGGAAATCAATCCTGAATATTCATTGGAAAGACTGATGTTGAAGCTGAAACTCCAATACTTTGGCCACCTAATTTGAAGAACTGAGTCATTGGAAAAGACCCTGATGCTGGGAAAAATGAAGGCAGGAGAAGAAGGGGACAACAGAGGATGGGATGATTGGATAGCATCACCAACTCAATGGACATGAATTTGAGCAAGCTCCAGGAGTTGGTGATGGACAGGGAGGTCTGGTGTCCTGCAGTCCATGGGGTCACAAAGAGTTGGACACGAATTGAGGGACTGAACTGAAATTTTTAATGGAGGAAATGCAAACACCTGCAATTCAAACCAGATTATACATGATTAACAGTTATGCAACCTTATATAAAATTAAGTCTAACCCTTACTACTACAAACCTGTAAGGAATCAGAAGAGGATTTATATTACACAAAGTCTGGGCTCTTGTTGCATTCAACTCTTAAAGTCATTCTGAGTTAAAACAGCCATTTTCCCCAAGACTTAAATGGAAATATATTTTATAAAAGGGATTATTTTAATTCTATGAATGCATAATTTAAAATACTAAAACAGAAACAAGATACATTTTCTTCACCATAAATTCACTCTGATTAAAGAAAGAATTCTCTCTCTTAAACTCCTCACAAATGCCACATTCTAAAGACTAGAGGAATTATAGGTAGACTTTCTTTTCTTTCTGCTCTAAGCTATTTTTCTCTAAAATATGTCAAGTAAACTTTTAAAGATTTAGAGAAGTGGAGTTTCATTTTTTTTTTCCTTAGTAAATTCTGACATGACTCTTAACTTCTTTGTGGTCTTCCTCTTCCTTTTCTTTCTCTTCTATTTTTCTCATCCTCCTGACTGTCTAGAGGCTGAAGAATAAGCTGATTACCAACAAATTAATAAGTGTTAATTTCTCTTTAACATTCTTTCTTTAGGTTGGAGCCCTTTAATGAAACCCCTTGGCCTATAACTCATTATGTATGAAATATATGTGTTCATTAATATAAATATGAGCAAGTGCTATAGATTCTCGATATCATTGATGGGTGGGCTGGGAGGATTGCCCCATAAACTCTGATTGGCCAATATCTTCTTATTTGATTGCACAGGTAAGTGGAAAAGATGCAACAAGGTTATTTTTACCTTTCCAAATGTATTTTACAGTGCTCATAACATGTGTTAACTGATCTACCACAGGCATGACTACAATGCCTCCTGGTTTTAGTAATACTTTCATGTAGTTCTCATAGTATTTCTGGACTCCACAATAATCTTAAAAAACTGATGGCCATCAGATGCAGGGGCAATTACCAACCACAAATGCAGGCTTACAGAACTCAAATCCTAGCAGTGCTTCTCTTTATAGGTGCCTGTAGGAATATCTTCATCTTGAGACAGACAAATGATTTAGCTCACAAAAGAAACTGTGCTAACTTGCTCATATAATTATTTTGATAAACTGCTAGGAGATCAGGCTGAACTAGCCATTCCTTGCAACTTTCCTTTTGGAGGGATAATACAGGATTAGAAGCTAATTATCAATGCTATCACTATTTTTGATCAAGCTTCCCAGGTTTTCCTTGTCACATTTCATCACATATGAATGAAGTGCAGTCTATTAATTTGTTGCCCCCAAATCTTTTCTGCACAGGAGCCAGCTCAAGTTTGAGAAACTGAATTTGTTTTCAACTGAACTCATGGAATTTGTTTACTCTGAAAAATACTGCACTGCGCAATGGCACCCCACTCCAGTACTCTTGCCTGGCAAATTCCATGGACGGAGGAGCCTGGTGGGCTGCAGTCCATGGGGTCGCTAAGAGTCGGATACAACTGAGCGACTTCCCTTTCACTTTTCACTTTCATGCATTGGAGAAGGAAATGGCACCCACTCCAGTGTTCTTGCCTGGAGAATCCCAGGGACGGGGGAGCCTGGTGGGCTGTCGTCTATGGGGTCATACAGAGTCAGACATGGCTGAAGTGATGCAGCAGCAGCAGCAGCACTGCACTGCACTGCAGCACGGCCATCAGTAGACCAGCTGCAAGGGGGCGAAGGTGGGACGCTAGGCTCGGTCGATCCATAGCAGCCACCACCTCTGCCACTGAAGGTTGATATTTTTATATTTCACTGCTAAAAATTGGGTCATGTGCATTCATGTTTGGAACCATATTCATCTTATTGATGTGCAATATCAAGAATAGGGTAAATTCAGATTAGAAAATGATAAATGAATATTTTTAAAAGCAATAAATAATGATAGTGTTCTTTAGAACACCCATTTGGTTTAGTGTGTAAAAAACCAAGTCTAAAATCTTCTGCACAACAAAGGAAACTATAAGCAAGGTGAAAAGACAGTCTTCTGAATGGGAGAAAATAACAGCAAATGAAGCAACTGACAAACAACTAATCCCAAAAATATACAAGCAACTTATGCAGCTCAATTCCAGAAAAATAAATGATCCAACCAAAAAATGGGCCAAAGAACTAAATAGACATTTCTCCAAAGAAGACATTTGGATGACTAACAAACACCTGAGAAGATGCTCAACATCACTCATTATCAGAGAAATGCAAATCAAAACCACAGTGAGGTACCATTTCACACCAGTCAGAATGGCTGCGATCCAAAAGTCTACAAGCAATAAATGCTAGAGAGGGCATGGAGAAAAGGGAACCCTCTTACACTGTTGGTGGGAATGCAAACAGCCACTATGGAGAATAGTGTGGAGAGTCCTTCAAAAACTGCAAATAGAACTGTCTTATGACCCAGCAATCCCACTGCTGGGCATACACACTGAGGAAACCAGAGTTGAAAGAGACATGTGTACCCCAATGTTCATCACAGCACTGTTTACAATAGCCAGGACATGGAAGCAACCTAGATGTCCATCAGCAGATGAATGGATAAGAAAGCTGTGGTACATATACACAATGGAGTATTACTCAGCCCTTGAAAAGAATACATTTGAATCAGTTCTAATGAGGTGGATGAAACTGGAGCCAATTATACAGACTGAAGTAAGCCAGAAAGAAAAACACCAATACAGTATACTGACACATATATATGGAATTTAGAAAGATGGTAATGATAACCTTGTATGCGAGACAGCAAAAGAGACACAGATGTAAAGAAGAGACTTTTGGACTCTGAGGGAGAGGGAGAGGGTGGGATGATTTAGGAGAATGATATTCAAACATGTATACTATCATGTAAGAAATGAATCGCCAGTCTATGTTCAGTGCAGGATACAGGATGCTTGGGGCTGGTGCACTGGGATGACTCAGAGAGATGCTATGGGGAGGGTGGTGGGAGGAGAGGTTCAGGGTTGGGAACTCATGTACATCTGTGGCGGATTCATGTCAATGTAAGGCAAAAGTAAAAAAAAATTAAAAATATTCTCACAAAAAACCACAAATCTAAGAAAACAAGAACCTATTAGAGCTCTATCTAAAAATTGAAAACGCTTAAAAACATTTTAAAAAATTGAAAAAAAATATATCATAGTGTCTGTAATTAACAGACAGCACCCCATTATCAACCCCTCTGCAGCTAGGAGAGTTCCCAGTCATAACTGACTATTATGGGACATAAGTTGACTTTGTCTGAACAGGAGCCATCCAAAGCAAGACAGGGAAAATTATACAGTCAAGTCCCCTGTGCTGTTAGAAAGAGCTATCATTATAATAAAATAGAATACTACATTTTTAACATACCCAAAGGCTTTTTCCTACCAAGTGTTAGTGTTCTCATTATTCTAAAAATTAAAAAAAAAAAAAAAAAGAAAGAAAAAAAAAA
>SJYW01040340.1:83801-120843 GCA_006410735.1 Raphicerus campestris
ATATTGAATAAATTAGGGTAAGCCTATGATGCCACAGAGTGATCCAAGAGTAATTAGGTTTCCTAAACAACTTAGAAATTTATTTTGCACCCCTCACATAATTCACAATGGCAGTTCAGATCCAGGGCAAACATTGCCTTGAGTGGGTTACCCTAGCATGTAACCTTGAGTAAAATCTAGAATATGATAATATGTGCCAGTGTACATATTTGACTAGTGCAGTAACAGCATGTCCATTACCAGGTTTTTCTGCTGCCGCTAAATCACTTCAGTTGTGTCCGACTCTGTGTGACCCCAAAGACGACAGCCCACCAGGCTGCCCTGTCCCTGGGATTCTCCAGGCAAGAACACTGTAGTGGGTTGACATTTCCTTCTCCAATGCATCAAAGTAAAAAGTGAAAGTGAAGTCGCTCAGTCGTGTCCGACTCTTAATGACCTTATGGACTGTAGCCTACCAGGCTCCTCCATCCATGGGATTTTCCAGACAAAAGTACTGGAGCGGTGACAAGGCCTAATCTCTTCTTTGGCATAATACAAATGTGTCACATGGCTCTACCTAAATTGTACATAAAATTTAAAAATTCAGGTCCATGTATCCTAAGGAAGAAAGAGGGTGGATTTAGGAACCTAGCTAGTACTGTATGGATTGTGTGATGTATCCTTTGTCTTATTTACTATTTTAATCTCACTCCAAATATGATTGAGAACTCCATAAAGGCAGGAATTTTTTTTAAAGTAGTGTACCTCGTGTCTAGAATTGTACCAGAAACATAGTATTTAAACAATTGATATCTGATACATAAATTGATTAATAAATTAATTAATACATTGCTGCTGCTGCTAAGTCACTTTAGTCGCGTCTGACTCTATGCGATCCCGTGGACAGCGGCACACCAGGCTTCTCTGTCCACAGGATTCTCTAGGCAAGAATACTGGAATGAGTTGCCATTATCTTCTCCAATACATTGTCTAACTTTGTCGATGTTTCGGACATCTACATACTGGAATTTAGATGTAGTAAGTTCCAGTTTTAGAGTCTTAAGAAAATGGATGGACTAATAAAAGTCACTTTAGACATCTTAGAGATGCTTTTGTGTTATGAGCTCTCTTTTGGTTGATGCAATATGAAATTGTCTTCTTAGAACATCCTGAAAAACTTTTGATAGCATTAAAATTCAGTTATTTTGATATATCCATTAGAAACATTTTTTTAAATTGCATTATAATCTGGAAACATATTTTAATTAAATGAAACATTTCATTGTGCTCTTAATTTAAACTATCCAGAAAAAAATGCTTATACATTAAACTGCTAATGCTTTGTTTCCCAGAATTGCTATTATTATTTATTATTAGAGTAGACCGTCAGTAATTTACTCTAATAACTGAGAGACTCACTGAATTTGGTAAATTAGTTAGTGAAAAACTAAATATGAAAAACATCAACATTGCAGTATTGCAAAATGTACTTTATTCATTATTTTGATAAGTGTAGTTTAATTATAATTAGCTATGGTAATGTTTCACAGTATGCTAATAAACACATTGCCATATTTTATGAAATTAATGAAATCTTAGAAGAAAAAATGTTTGCTAAACTAGTACCAGTTTTTGGAGAAAAGTATAAATCTGTGATTTAGTATATTTTGTATTATTTTTAGTCCAGAAAAAAAAAAAATGTGATGTTGTTTTGGTCATTCCTACTGCTTGTCACCTGTATCCTTTACTAGAAAATAAAGTTCATGGAAGTAGAACTGCCTTGATTCATACATATTGAACATGTTATGCACAGATATGTATTAAGTATATATTGTATATGTATTTAAATTTATAAATGGAAAGATTCATTGCAAATTTGGAAGCCTTAATAAATTTTAATATACATTCTGATCTTTGATTACCTGTACTTTTAGACGTCATAGGGGAAATTTAAATGTTTATTTCCATTATTTGTGATCTCTGTTCACTTATTTTTTAATGTCAAGATACATATTTAAAAATAATAAAATATTGACTTTATACAAAGTATCAATGAAATAAAATAAATATCAAGTAAAAATGATAAAATAGGCAATAAAATCTTTGTAACATATGTAGCAATGAATCGATGTAGAATGTAATGATCTGTAATCAAAGAGAAAGATAATGGAAAAAATTTCCCAAAATATTAACAATAAATGCACAGAAATATTAATGGAAAGTTAACTAAGTTTTCTCATTTTGTAGCTTTAAATGTTTTCAATATAAAACAAAAATAATTACCTTTATCATCCAAAATAGCAAAAATAAAACAAAATGAAAACAACAATATTAGAAAATATAAAGAGAAATGAGAATTTTTATCTGTTTGGGAAATTTATTAATTTTAGGATACTTTGGAATATCTATTTATAATTTAATATGCGTATACTTTTGATTAGTAGTTTTGCTTTTAAAAATGATACTGCTGAACTTTAGTATTTATGCCTAAACATATTTATACAAAGGTGTTTATATTGTATATTAGAGCAAAATAATGAAAACAATTTAGATGCTCATCAGTTAGTAAATGTTTTTAAACTATTTTTTTAGTTTTATTGAGATTTAATTAAAATATTATATTGTGTAAGTTTAAAGTGTACAATAATGTGTTGATTAATCTGTTGCAAAATGATTACTAGATAGTATTACCTATCACTTCCTCTTGTCACAGAGTTAACATTTGTGTGTGTTTGTGTGTGTTGGGAAAATTTAAGATCTACTCTCTTAGCAGGTAAATGTTTAATTATGGCATATCCAGCATTACAACGTATGGTGCACTGTGCCTATTCAATAAGAGTCAGTGATAATTATTAATCAGTAAAATGTTCCAATTTAGTCTAACATGTCAAAAATTTTTTGTTTGCTATTTATAAACATGAGGTTATATGAAAGTTTAAAATCTTGTTTTCGCTGTTGAAAGAATTCCTGAATAGATTTATACATTAAATGTGAACACAAAATTTTTCAAGGCCTTTTTTGTAAAAATCGGCAAGCTGATTCTGAAATCTGTATAGAAATGAAAATTACTGAAATAGCCCAACTTTGAAAAAGGGACTATGGTTAGAAGGATTTACATTGCCCAATTTTAGCACCTATTATAAAATGATAATATTGAAGTACAGTGACAGACAAATAAATGGAAGTGATTCTAAAAATAGATTTACATGTAGATAGTCATTTGATTTTTGACAAAAGTTCAAAAGCAATTGAATGGATAAAGGATCGTCTTCAAAAATGATACTAAAACAATTGAATAGTCATATACTCCCCCAAAAGAAATCTTCAATCTACACTTCATATTGCTGCTAAGTCACTTCAGTCGTGTCCGACTCTGTGCGACCCCATAGACAGCAGCCTGTCAGGCTCCCCCGTCCATGTAGTTGTCCAGGCAAGAACTCTGGAGTGGGTTGCCATTTCCTTCTCCAATGCATGAAAGTGAAAAGTGAAAAGTTGCTCAGTCATATACAACTCTTAGTGACCCCATGGACTACAGCCTACCAGGCTCCTCCGTCCATGGGATTTTTCAGGCAAGAGTACTGGAGTGGGGTGCCATTGCCATATTATATAAGCATTAAATGTCAGGCTTTTCCTCAATAAATTGAAAACATTTATTATGTAAAAGCCCTAATGTGGAATCTTTATTATTATTTTGTTACTGAGGTGTTCCAATTGATACACTGGGAAAAAAGAGAAGCAAAATTCTTCACAATTTTACTTTCCTTTTATTATTATTATTACTGAAGTCTGAGAGAAGAATAGTTTCAGAAATTGAGAGCAGGGCCCTGATCACTGCAAAACTGGCAGGGATAAAATAAATAACTTCAATTGCATTCAGTTTAGTTCAGTTCAGTCACTCAGCCATGTCCAGCTCTTTGCAACTCCATGAATCGCAGCACGCCAGGCCTCCCTGTCCATCACCAACTCCTGGAGCTCACCCAAACTCTTGTCCATTGAGTCGGTGATACTATCCAGCCATCTCATCCTTTCTTGACCCTTTTTCCTCCTGCCCCCAAACCGTCCCAGCATCAGAGTCTTTTCCAATGAGTCAAGTCTTCGCATGAGGTGGCCAAAGTATTGGAGTTTCAGGTTTAGCATCATTCCTTCCAAAGAACACCCAGGATTGATCTCCTTTAGAATGGACTGGTTGGATCTCCTTGCAGTCCAAGGGACTCTCAAGAGTCTTCTCCAACACCACAGTTCAAAAGCAGCAATTCTGAGGAGGGAAAAAGATGGCGGAGGAATAGGACGGGGAGAACACTCTCTCCCTCACTACTTCCTCAAAAAAACATTTCAAGCTGAATAAACCCCACAAAACAACTTCTGAATGCTGGCAGAGGACATCAGGCATCCAGCAAAGCAGATCATTGGCTACAAAAACAGGTAGGAATAAATATAAGGGACGAGAAAAGAGACAAAGGAGGTAGGGAGGGAGCCCCGTCCCGGGAAGGGAATCCTGTCCCGGGAAGAGACTGTTAAGAAGAGAGATCTCCAATCTCCAGGAAACTCTCTCACAGCCGTGTCTAGGTCGAACCTGGGAAGCACGGACGGCAACATGACAGGAAGGAAAAATGGGTGATTAAAACCAAGGGATTACGAATCCAGCAGCGGGTCCCCAGAGGATAGGCAGCGCAAACGCCTGCCCCCGGNTTAAATGTTTATTTCCATTATTTGTGATCTCTGTTCACTTATTTTTTAATGTCAAGATACATATTTAAAAATAATAAAATATTGACTTTATACAAAGTATCAATGAAATAAAATAAATATCAAGTAAAAATGATAAAATAGGCAATAAAATCTTTGTAACATATGTAGCAATGAATCGATGTAGAATGTAATGATCTGTAATCAAAGAGAAAGATAATGGAGAAAATTTCCCAAAATATTAACAATAAATGCACAGAAATATTAATGGAAAGTTAACTAAGTTTTCTCATTTTGTAGCTTTAAATGTTTTCAATATAAAACAAAAATAATTACCTTTATCATCCAAAATAGCAAAAATAAAACAAAATGAAAACAACAATATTAGAAAATATAAAGAGAAATGAGAATTTTTATCTGTTTGGGAAATTTATTAATTTTAGGATACTTTGGAATATCTATTTATAATTTAATATGCGTATACTTTTGATTAGTAGTTTTGCTTTTAAAAATGATACTGCTGAACTTTAGTATTTATGCCTAAACATATTTATACAAAGGTGTTTATATTGTATATTAGAGCAAAATAATGAAAACAATTTAGATGCTCATCAGTTAGTAAATGTTTTTAAACTATTTTTTTAGTTTTATTGAGATTTAATTAAAATATTATATTGTGTAAGTTTAAAGTGTACAATAATGTGTTGATTAATCTGTTGCAAAATGATTACTAGATAGTATTACCTATCACTTCCTCTTGTCACAGAGTTAACATTTGTGTGTGTTTGTGTGTGTTGGGAAAATTTAAGATCTACTCTCTTAGCAGGTAAATGTTTAATTATGGCATATCCAGCATTACAACGTATGGTGCACTGTGCCTATTCAATAAGAGTCAGTGATAATTATTAATCAGTAAAATGTTCCAATTTAGTCTAACATGTCAAAATTTTTTTGTTTGCTATTTATAAACATGAGGTTATATGATAGTTTAAAATCTTGTTTTCGCTATTGAAAGAATTCCTGAATAGATTTATATATTAAATGTGAACACAAAATTTTTCAAGGCCTTTTTTGTAAAAATCGGCAAGCTGATTCTGAAATCTGTATAGAAATGAAAATTACTGAAATAGCCCAACTTTGAAAAAGGGACTATGGTTAGAAGGATTTACATTGCCCAATTTTAGCACCCATTATAAAATGATAATATTGAAGTACAGTGAAAGACAAATAAATGGAAGTGATTCTAAAAATAGATTTACATGTAGATAGTCATTTGATTTTTGACAAAAGTTCAAAAGCAATTGAATGGATAAAGGATCGTCTTCAAAAATGATACTAAAACAATTGAATAGTCATATACTCCCCCAAAAGAAATCTTCAATCTACACTTCATATTGCTGCTAAGTCACTTCAGTCGTGTCCGACTCTGTGCGACCCCATAGACAGCAGCCTGTCAGGCTCCCCCGTCCATGTAGTTGTCCAGGCAAGAACTCTGGAGTGGGTTGCCATTTCCTTCTCCAATGCATGAAAGTGAAAAGTGAAAAGTTGCTCAGTCATATACAACTCTTAGTGACCCCATGGACTACAGCCTACCAGGCTCCTCCGTCCATGGGATTTTTCAGGCAAGAGTACTGGAGTGGGGTGCCATTGCCATATTATATAAGCATTAAATGTCAGGCTTTTCCTCAATAAATTGAAAACATTTATTATGTAAAAGCCCTAATGTGGAATCTTTATTATTATTTTGTTACTGAGGTGTTCCAATTGATACACTGGGAAAAAAGAGAAGCAAAATTCTTCACAATTTTACTTTCCTTTTATTATTATTATTACTGAAGTCTGAGAGAAGAATAGTTTCAGAAATTGAGAGCAGGGCCCTGATCACTGCAAAACTGGCAGGGATAAAATAAATAACCTCAATTGCATTCAGTTTAGTTCAGTTCAGTCACTCAGCCATGTCCAGCTCTTTGCAACTCCATGAATCGCAGCACGCCAGGCCTCCCTGTCCATCACCAACTCCTGGAGCTCACCCAAACTCTTGTCCATTGAGTCGGTGATACTATCCAGCCATCTCATCCTTTCTTGACCCTTTTTCCTCCTGCCCCCAAACCGTCCCAGCATCAGAGTCTTTTCCAATGAGTCAAGTCTTCGCATGAGGTGGCCAAAGTATTGGAGTTTCAGGTTTAGCATCATTCCTTCCAAAGAACACCCAGGATTGATCTCCTTTAGAATGGACTGGTTGGATCTCCTTGCAGTCCAAGGGACTCTCAAGAGTCTTCTCCAACACCACAGTTCAAAAGCAGCAATTCTGAGGAGGGAAAAAGATGGCGGAGGAATAGGACGGGGAGAACACTCTCTCCCNGGGTCTCAAAGAGTCTGACTGATACATGTATGTATGTATGTATGTATATATATATATATATGTATATACATATTCAGTTTTCCTCACTACCTCTATTTAACTTTACATTGACTTTTTATAATTTGAAAATTTTGCACACAGAGTATTCCTTGGGGAAAGCAAGAAGTAAATAAACAGGTCCAGATAGTCTGCTGTATTTAATTTAACATGTAATAGTGCCACATCTACCCAGAACTTAAGTTGACCTTTTTAAAAAAATTCTATATTGGAAAGTGCATAATTCTCTTAAGACTTGCATATTTACAGTGACTATCAGTAATTGAAAAAGCAAAATATTTTATATTCATCTGTATATTTACTTGAGTTAAAATTGAATGTTAATTTTTAACACTTAATATTCAAAATGGAAGTGCTTTTGAATAGTACACTGTAACTGTTCTTTTATGGCATGTGAAGTGCATGAATGTAGGTACTCCATGGAAAATATATATTTGATATCACTCCCTAAAATTTGAAGAAGACTCTTGGGGAGATATAACATTTATAAGTGGGCAGAAGAAAGGGCATTATAACTTCTAGAACTGGGACTAAACAGAATTTTATAGCCTGCAACAAATATATCGAGCTTAATTTGAAGCTTGAAGGAATCCAACATCAACATTGGAATAGATATTTAAATATCACCACAGGTTAGATTCAATGCAACTTCTTTTAAAGAAAATTAAATTTCTCATAATCAGAATTATTACCTTATATTTTTTTCTGATCCAGGGCTTCACTTTTCTCTGCAGCAGTTATCTTTTATTTCAGCCATCAGGTGGTAGACTGAGGTTTGCATAAAACAGTAAAGATGATTGCATTCCCTTTTCCATGGCCATTGGCTCAGTTAATTTCAATTTAATCTTATCTGTACGTGACATTACCTGAAGGTAGATACCCCTGAAGTGTGGTCCAGTCAATGAAAACCTCAGAATGGTTTTTAATGGTTGTGACTGAAAGCAGTTTCTCTTTTTATCAAATGCACGAAGAATCATAACAACATTTGGTGAATGTAAGAGAAGAGAGTTATCATCAAAAAAAAAAATCTACAAACAATGAATGCTGGAGAGGGTGTGGACAGAAGGAAACCCTCTTATACTGTTGGTGGTAGTGTAAATTGATGCATCCACTATGAAGAACAGTATGGAGGTTCTTTAAAAATCTAAAAATAGAGCTACCATCTGACCCAGGAATTCTACTCCTAGGCATATATGCAGAGAAAACCAGAATTAGAAAAGATGTATGCACCCAGTTTTCATTGCAGCACTATTTACAACAGCAACCTAAACGTCCATTGACAGAGGAATGGATGAAGATGTGGCTCACATATACAATGGAATATTACTCAGCCATAAAAAAGAACAAAATAGTTCCATCTGCAGACACGTGGATGAACCTGGAGATTGTCATATGGAGTGAATTCCCTAACACTTATGTGTGAAATTATAAAAATGGTACAGATGAACTTATTTGGAAAGCAGAAATAGAATCACAGATGTGGAGAACAAACATGGTTGCTTAAGGTGGGAAAAAGACTTGAGATTAATTGAGAGACTGAGATTGACATATATACNAACACTTATGTGTGAAATTATAAAAATGGTACAGATGAACTTATTTGGAAAGCAGAAATAGAATCACAGATGTGGAGAACAAACATGGTTGCTTAAGGTGGGAAAAAGACTTGAGATTAATTGAGAGACTGAGATTGACATATATACACTGCTATGTATAAAATAGATAATTAATGAGAACCTACTTCATAGCACAGAGAATTCTACTCAGTGCTCTGTGGTCCCCTAAATTGGAAGGAAATCCAAAAAAGATTGGACATAATGTATACATGTAACTGATTCACTTTGCTGCATAGCAGAAATTAACACAACACTGTAAAGCAGTAATAATACAAAAAAATAATAAAGGAATAACAAGAATATAGCTAACATTTATTTTAAATTTTTTATCCTATATATATAACATCAGTGTGTCATTAAAGAAATGCAATACGCATTGGCACCTTTAACACTTTCTCTGTATAACAGTCAGACATTAAAGAAAAGGCAGTATCAGCATTCTTGAAAGTGGTAAAAGCAAATATTTTATTTATTGCTATCAAGAAGGCAATTGTGAGAGAAAACTTATTTGCATATCATGAATGACTCTTACATGTACTGTTAACTTAGTTATATTTTTAATAATTCCATTTAGAATAATTACCTCTATACTTGCATGTGATATTATAAACACTGTTTCAAAATGATTTTTGTATATTGATGACTACAGAAAGCTCTCTGTACAAAAGTTGTTGATCTAAATATTTTTTAAAATTATAAATATGTTTTGTTCTTGAATTTTGGGCTTCCCAGGTGCCACGGTGGTAAACAATCAGCCTGCCAACGCAGGAGATGCAGGAGACACGGGTTAGATGTCTGGGTTGGGAAAATCCTCTAGGGGAAGAAATGACAAACCTCTCCAGTATTCTTCCCTGTAAAATCTCATAGGAGGAGCCTGGTGGGCTGAAGTCCACTGAATTCAAAGAGTCAGACATGATTTAACTACTGAAATCTCACACATACATTCTTGAATTCCACAACACATTGGCGTGTTCTCATAAGTACTACAGTAAAGGAAACTATTCCACCTCTTTGCAACATTCAGTTCAGTTTAGTCACTCAGTCATGTCCAACTGTGTGACCCCATGGACTGCAGCATACCAGACTTCTGTGTCAATCACCAACTCCCAGGAACCTATTCAAACTCATGTCTGTCACACTGGTGATACCATCCAACCATCTCATCTGTCGTCCCCTTCTTCTCCTGCCTTCAATCTTTCTCAGCATCAGGATCGTTACAAATGGTCAGTTCTTCATATCAGGTGACCAAAGTATTGGAGTTTCAGCTTCAACATCAGTCCTTCCAATGAACACTTAGGACTTATCTCCTTTAGAATGGACTGGTTGGATCTCCTTGCAATCCAAGGGAATCTCAAGAGTTTTCTCCAACACCACAGTTCAAAAGCATCAGTTCTTCAGTGATCAGCTTTCTTTATAGCCCAACTCTCACATCCATTCATCACTACTGGAAAAAACCTAACTTTGACTAGACAGATCTTTATTGCCAAAGTATTGTCTCTGCTTTTTAATATGCTGTCTAGGTTGGTCATAGCTTTTCTCCGAAGGAGCAAACGTCTTTTAATTTAATAGGTGCAGTCACCATCTGTAGTGACTTTGGACTCTGCCCCCGATACACACACCAAAAAAAAAAGTATCTCACTGTCTCCACTGTTTCCCCACCTATTTGCAATGAAGTGATGGGACTGGATGCCATGACCTTGAATGTTGAGTTTTAAGTCAACATTTTCAATCTCCTCTTTCAATTTCACCAAGAGGCCCTTTAGTTCTTCTTCAATTTCTGCCATAAGGGTGGTGTCATCTCCATATCTGAGGTTATTGATATTTTTCCTGGCAATCTTGATTCCAGCTTGTATTTCATCCAGCCCACATTTCTCATGATGTACTCTGCATAGAAGTTAAATAAGCAGGGTGACAGTATACAGCCTTGACATACTCCTTTCCTGATTTGGAACCAGTCTGTTTTTCCATGTCCAGTCTATCTGTTGCTTCTTGACCTGCATACAGATTTCTCAGGAGACAGGTCAGATGTTCTGGTATTCCTATCTCTTTAAGAATTTTCCACAGTTTGTTGTGATCCATGCAGTCAAAGGCTTTGGCATAGTCAATAAAGCAAAAGTAGATATTTTTTCTGGAGCTCTTTTGCTTTTTTGATGATCCAATAGATGTTGGCAATTTGATATCTGGTTCCTCTGCCTTTTCTAAATCCAGTTTGAACATCTGGAAGTTCAAGGTTCATGTACTGTTGAAGCCTGGCTTGGAGAATCTTGAGCATTACTTTTTTAGCATGTGAGATGAATGCAATTGTGTGGTAGTTTGAACATTCATTGGCATTGCCTTTCTTTGGGATTAAAAATAAAACTGATATTTTCCAGTCCTGTGGCCACTGCTGAGTTTTCCAAATTTGCTGGCATATTGAGTGCAGCACTTTCACAGCATCAGCTTTCAGGATTTCAAATACCTCAACAGGAATTCCATCACCTCCACTAGCTTTGTTCATAGTGATGCTTCCTAGGCCCACTTGACTTCACACTCCAGGATGTCTGGCTCTAGGTGAATGACCACACCATCATGATTATCTGAATCATGAAGATCTTTTTTGTACAGTTCTGTGTATTCTTATTATGTCTTCTTAATATATTTTGCTTTTTATTGGGCCCATCTTTGCCTGAAATGTTCCCTTAGTATCTCTAATTTTCTTGAAGAGGTCTTTAGTCTTTCCTATTCTATTGTTTTTCTCTATTTCTTTGCATTGATCACTAAGGAAGGATTTCTTATCTTTCCTTGCTATTCTTTGGAACTCTGCTTTCAAATGGGTATATCTTTCCTTTTCTCCTTTGCTATTAGCTTCTCTTCTTTTCTCAGCTATTTGTAAGGCCTCCTTAGACAACCATTTTGGCTTTTTGCATTTATTTTTGGGGGGATGGTCTTGACCACTTCCTCTTGTACCATGTCAGGAGCTTCTTCAGTCATTCTATCAGATCTAATCCCTTTAATCTATTTGTCACTTCCACTGTATAAACATAAAGGATTTGATTTAGGTCATACCTGAATGATCTAGTGGTTTTCCCTACTTTCTTTAATTCTGAATTTGGCAATAAGGAGTTCATGAGCCACATTCAGCTCCTGGTCTTGTTTTTGCTGACTGTATAGAGCGTCTCCCTCTTTGGCTGTAAAGAGCATAATCAGATTTCGATGTTTACCACCTGGTGATGTCCATGTGTAGAGTTTTCTCTTGTGTTGTTGGAAGAGCATGTTTGCTATGACCAGCATGTTCTCTTGGCAAAACTCTGTTAGCCTTTGGCCTGCTTCATTTTGTTTACTTCAGGTAGCTCTTGACTTCTACTTTTCCATTTCAGTCCCCCATAATAAAAAGGACATCTTTTTTGGGTGTTAAGTTCTAGAAGGTCTTATATGTCTTCATAGAACCATTCAACTTCAGCTTCTTCATCATTACTCATCGGGGCATAGACTTGAATTACTGTGATACTGAATGGTTTCCCTTGAAACTGAGATCATTCTGTCATTTTTGAGACTGGCTCCAAGTACTGCCTTTGGACTCTTGTCGACTCTGATGACTACTCCATTTCTTCTAAGGGATTCTTGTTCACAGTAGTAGATACAATGGTCATCTGAGTTTTGTCCCCTAAATAATACTATATAACTTGAAACAATTATTTCTAAAAATAGAATTTGGAACACACTTTCCTCATGTTTGTTTGGTTGTTTCAGCCACTTCATTTTGGATAAAAAATGTTTTCAATCCCTTGGTTGATTTTTCTTTTGATGCCCATTACCACAATTAGTTTCAAATAAATACACATTTTCTTAATCTTAGACTCAATGTTAGGTTCGCTTTCATCAGCTTAATATATACACTACTGCTTTAAACAAAGGTCTCTCTTTTTTTTTTAGGTAAAAACGCCCCCTGAGTTCCTAGACAGGTATCAAATATTTTCAAAAACTGAGAGAGTACACTTGATCAATCCTTTTGATTTTCATTGAAATTTGCATATGGTTTTTGCTTAAGTAGATTTTCCCAATATATAATAGCTTGTACTATAATGTTTATAAAGGATGGGTATTTAAATATATATATATATATATAAACATATACTATAATATATATTTATTTAAAATATTCCAGAGTCTCTCTTCTGTGGCAGCTCAGAGGATAAAGAATCTGCCTGCTATGTGGGAGGTCAGGAAGATCCTCTGGAGAAAAGAATAGCTACTGACTCCAATATTCAGACAAATGAGCCTGGCAGGCTACAGTCCGTGGAGTTGCAGAGTCAAACACGACTGAACAACAAACAGAGTTTTTCCAACCAATATTACTGATGGAAATTTCTTATATAATGTTTCTCATTCACCTGAATTCCATCCAATTCATGCTAGTCCAAAATGAATACTGAGATAAGAAGGAGTATTTCTGTGTAGGTCAGATTCGATAAATTTAAATAATTTGAGAATGTAATGCTGAATGTCAGAGTCTGATTGAACCAAAGTCTTGACATTCTAAAGCATGGTTTCTTCACTAAGATGGTGTCAGTGTAATGAAAATCATATTATGGTCTTCATTCTCCAGCTACACATGATAAAATATTTTCACTCATAAAATGTCACGGACATTTAGAAAGAAGATTGTTAAATTCCATGACATGAAATCTTTTTGGAAAACAAGACTCGAGAGCTGCCTAGATCCTTACTGCAAAGTGAAATGGTCTGCATGTTGGGAAGAAAAACAAAACAACAAAACACTGTCTGACATGCTATAATATAAATACATATGAGTAAATAACTAACAATATATGCTGTAGTTCTATTCAATAATCCCAGTTTAATAAAAATTATATATACATGCCAGAGATGCAGGAGACACAGATTCTTCCGTGGGTCTGGAAGATGCCCTAGAGGAGGAAATTGCAACCTGTCCCAGTATTCTTGCCTGGAAAATTGCATGGACAGATGATCTTTGTTGACTACAGTCCATGGAGTGGCATATATGTATGTATACATATAAATATGCATGTTTGCTCAGTCGCTCAGTTGTGTCTAACTCTTTGCCACTCCATAGACTGTATAAATATATATATTTCTTACTAACGTTCTTTAGTTATTGCCCTTGAATTCCACTTTACAGAGTATAAAAATTTGTGTAGTGGCAAACACTGTAGAAGTAGATGATCAAAGAAAAGTATTAACTTCTGGCCTTTCAGCTCTTGTGAGGATTAAGAAAAATGTTAATACATCAAGGCTGGGCATAATGCTAAGCTCATTTTCCTCTTTTTCTTTCCTTCTTTGCTATTGGTTCATCCATTTAAGCCTAGACTTCTTTTTATATTGGCAACAGTGGTTTATACAAAACTCTAGGAAACTTGCAAACTCATGTCCATCCCATTCCTTTTTCAGTTATTCTGCTACACAGTAAAATATCGTGTTCAGTCTATTTTCCATATATCAAAAAACATAGATTTGATTTGAGATATTTTATTGACTGTATCAGAAAAAAATGGTTACAAATATTATGTAGAAATCACTTATATCTACAGTGATATTCTAAAAGTTTAAAATAAAATATATTTTTAAAAATTTTAAATATTTTAAAAATAAGACTATCATTATGTTTTATGTTACGAATACATTTTATATTCATCTTTTTCTATCTCATTATCTTCACCTAGATTCTGTGATACATTCTTTAATCAAGATGAAAGGATGTGTGTTCAGTCATGTCCAACTTTTTGCGACCACATGAACTATAGCCAGCCAAGCTCCTCTGTCCATGGAATTTTCCAGGTGGGAATACTGGAGTGGGTTGCCATTTCCTTCTCCAGGAAATGTTCCTGACCCAGGGTTTGAACCCATGTCTCTTGCATCCTCTTGCATTGGAAGGAAGATTCTTTACTAGTTGAGTCACCAGGGAAGACCAATCAAGATGAAAGCTTACCTCAACCTGACCATTTGGTGTTTACTCACATTTTAATGTTCATCACATTTTACAATCATGAGGTGTTAGATTTCAAAAATATATTTTATGATATCAGTTACCAACTTAATGGATTATAAATATTTCATATACTACATGGTGAGAACACTGATGGATATAAAGCTGGTGTGTGACTATTGAAATTCCACAATAGATTTTTAAAATCACATTAACTGAGCTGAAAATCAAAATATACATAACTTTAAGTAAGTGAAAGAGCACACTATATGGTACACCTGCTATTAGTTACAAATGTAATAGTAGTTACAGATTTATATTATGGCAATTATATAATATTAGCAGAAAGGAGGTTTTATCTATTTATTTATTTATTTTGGACTTCAGTTTAGAGCATTAGGAGAGGAAATCTGGAACATTTACATAACTGAAGTTTGTTCAAAATTTCTTGACTTCTGTTCAATACTTTTAATGAATAATTGAATATTTCCATAATTTTATCTCCTAGGAACTAGTGATTTTTTTCAATTCCAGTTCCAGAGTGACACCCAATTGTTGGTGAAAAATTTTAGTCTTAATTTGTCATTTACTAAACTACTGAACTGAAAAAGGACAGCTTTCATTCCAATCCCAAAGAAAGGCAATGCCAAAGAATGCTCAAACTACTGCACAATTGCACTCATCTCACAGGCTAGTAAAGTAATGCTCAAAATTCTCCAAGCTAGGCTTCAGCAATGCATGAATGAACCATGAACTTCCAGATGTTCAAGCTGGTTTTAGAAAAGGCAGAGGAACCAGAGATCAAACTGCCAACATTTGCTGGATCATCAAAAAAGCACGAGAGTTCCAGAAAAACATCTTTTTCTGCTTTATTGACTATGCCAAAACCTTTAATTGTGTGGATCACAATAAACTATGGAAAATTCTGAAAGAGATGGGAATACCAGAGCACCTGACCTGCCTCTTGAGAAACCTATATGCAGGTCAGGAAGCAACAGTTAGAACTGGACATGCAACAACAGACTGGTTCCAAATTGGAAAAGGAGTACGTCAAGGCTGTATATTGTCACCCTGCTTATTTAAGTTATATGCAGAGAACATTGTGAGAAATGCTGGGCTGGAAGAAGCACAAACTGGAATCAAGATTGCTGGGAGAAATATAAATAACCTCAGATATGCAGATGGTACCACCCTTATGGCAGAAAGTGAAGAGGAACTAAAAAGCTTCTTGATGAAAGTGAAAGAAGAGAGTGAAAAAGTTGGCTTAAAGCTCAACATTCAGAAAATGAAGATCATGGCATCTGGTCCCATCATTTCATGGCAAACAGATGGGGAAACAGTGGAAACAGTGTCAGACTTTATTTTGGAGGGCTCCAAAACCACTGCAGATAGTAACTGAAACCATGAAATTAAAAGATGCTTACTCCTTGGGGGAAAAAAAAAAAAAATCATGACCAACCTAAATAGCATATTTAAAAGCAGAGACATTACTTTGCCAACAAAGGTCCATCTAGTCAAAGCCATGGTTTTTCCAGTGGTCATGTATGGACTTGAGAATTGGACTGTGAAGAAAGCTGAGTGCTGAAGAATTGATGGTTTTGAAGTGTGGTGTTGGAGAAGACTTTTGAGAATCCCTTGGACTGCAAGGAGATCCAACCAGTCCATTCTAAAGGAGATTAGCCCTGGTTATTCCTTTGAAGGTATGATGCTAAAGCTGAAACTCCAGTACTTTGACCACCTCATGTGAAGAGCTGACTTATTGGAAAAGACTCTGATGCTGGGAGGGATTGGGGGCAGGAGGAGAAGGGGACGACAGAGGATGAATTGGCTGGGTGGCATCACCGAGCTGATGGATGTGAGTTTGAGTGAACTCGAGTAGATGGTGATGTACAGGGAGGCCTGGTGTGCGGTCACAAAGAGTCAGAGACAACTGAGCGACTGAAGTGAACTAAACTACTGAACTTACATTTGGTGGTGATTTAGTCGCTAAGTGGTGTCTGACTCTTGTGACCCCCTGGACAGTAGTCTGCCAGTCTCCNTTTCAAATCCTGAAAGATGATGCTGTGAAAGTGCTGCACTCAATATGCCAGCAAATTTGGAAAACTCAGCAGTGGCCACAGGACTGGAAAAGGTCAGCTTTCATTCCAATCCCAAAGAAAGGCAATGCCAAAGAATGCTCAAACTACTGCACAATTGCACTCATCTCACAGGCTAGTAAAGTAATGCTCAAAATTCTCCAAGCTAGGCTTCAGCAATGCATGAATGAACCATGAACTTCCAGATGTTCAAGCTGGTTTTAGAAAAGGCAGAGGAACCAGAGATCAAACTGCCAACATTTGCTGGATCATCAAAAAAGCACGAGAGTTCCAGAAAAACATCTTTTTCTGCTTTATTGACTATGCCAAAACCTTTAATTGTGTGGATCACAATAAACTATGGAAAATTCTGAAAGAGATGGGAATACCAGAGCACCTGACCTGCCTCTTGAGAAACCTATATGCAGGTCAGGAAGCAACAGTTAGAACTGGACATGCAACAACAGACTGGTTCCAAATCGGAAAAGGAGTACGTCAAGGCTGTATATTGTCACCCTGCTTATTTAAGTTATATGCAGAGAACATTGTGAGAAATGCTGGGCTGGAAGAAGCACAAACTGGAATCAAGATTGCTGGGAGAAATATAAATAACCTCAGATATGCAGATGGTACCACCCTTATGGCAGAAAGTGAAGAGGAACTAAAAAGCTTCTTGATGAAAGTGAAAGAAGAGAGTGAAAAAGTTGGCTTAAAGCTCAACATTCAGAAAATGAAGATCATGGCATCTGGTCCCATCATTTCATGGCAAACAGATGGGGAAACAGTGGAAACAGTGTCAGACTTTATTTTGGAGGGCTCCAAAACCACTGCAGATAGTAACTGAAACCATGAAATTAAAAGATGCTTACTCCTTGGGGGAAAAAAAAAAAAAATCATGACCAACCTAAATAGCATATTTAAAAGCAGAGACATTACTTTGCCAACAAAGGTCCATCTAGTCAAAGCCATGGTTTTTCCAGTGGTCATGTATGGACTTGAGAATTGGACTGTGAAGAAAGCTGAGTGCTGAAGAATTGATGGTTTTGAAGTGTGGTGTTGGAGAAGACTTTTGAGAATCCCTTGGACTGCAAGGAGATCCAACCAGTCCATTCTAAAGGAGATTAGCCCTGGTTATTCCTTTGAAAGTATGATGCTAAAGCTGAAACTCCAGTACTTTGACCACCTCATGTGAAGAGCTGACTTATTGGAAAAGACTCTGATGCTGGGAGGGATTGGGGGCAGGAGGAGAAGGGGACGACAGAGGATGAATTGGCTGGGTGGCATCACCGAGCTGATGGATGTGAGTTTGAGTGAACTCGAGTAGATGGTGATGTACAGGGAGGCCTGGTGTGCGGTCACAAAGAGTCAGAGACAACTGAGCGACTGAAGTGAACTAAACTACTGAACTTACATTTGGTGGTGATTTAGTCGCTAAGTGGTGTCTGACTCTTGTGACCCCCTGGACAGTAGTCTGCCAGTCTCCGCTCTCCATGGGATTCTCCAGGCAAGATTAGTGAAGTGGGTTGCCATTTCCTTCTCCAAAACTTACATTTAGCAGACTGGTTGGAAAATTGGTAGTATTAATTCATGGTTGAAGCTTAATCCATTATCTAAAGAATACTTGACTCTGTCCAAATAGGATATTAGAAGTGCATTCACTTGAATATATCTAACACTAACTCCTTGTTTTACTGACTAAGCAACAGAAACTAAGAAAATAATTAGTAAATAAATAATAGCGGAAATTATCCTTTTCTTTATTTTCAATTTAATGTCTTTCTTGTGTAATTATTTAGTGTTAACAGTTTATATTTTTGAAGTTTCAAATTTTTGAACAGCATTTTTTATCATTATGAATGGCTCTTCTATGAAGTCAAAGTTAGATAAGCCGTATAGCAAAGCAACAATACAGTGAATATTTCTGATGTGCCTTAGAAATGATGACTCATGTCTACTTAGAAATCTCAAATTTTCATATTTTTCAGTGATGCTACATTAACAATATTTGAGTGCTTATAGTCACTATGTTTTTCTTCCCTAGTGGCTCAGATGGTAAAGAGTCTACCCACAATACAGGAGACCTGGGTTCAGTCCCTGGGTCAGGAAGATCTCGTGGAGAAGGGAATGACAACTCACTCCAATATTCTTTCTTAGGAAATCCCATAGACAAAGGAGCCTGGTGGGCTACAGTCCATGAGGTCACAAATAATCAGACACAACTAAGTGACTAACATCAACAAATACAGCTACTAATTTAGAGCAGAAAACATAAATATTTGTAAAAATCAACGCTATTGCAGTACAACTATTTTCCAGTTATCCTTTCTTATAATTTTCTTATGCTATTGTGTAATTTTTTATTTTTAATTGCACAACAGAAATAGCCAGAAATCTTGAGAAATTTTAACCTAGTATGAGTTAAGATTCACATTCTAACTATGTGAAAGAATTGTGATAGAATTTCTGTTTATTTGAAAAGTATAGAAGAACTCTGCTTCTTAAAATTTCTAGGTAAATAACACATTTTGAAGATGAGATGTGGAACCAAACTACAATAAATATGTGTATGTGTGTGTGTGTGTACACACACATACATAATTATATATATGAAAATAACAGTCAGACTCCTTTATTTGATCTGAGCAATATTTATGAAGTCTAATTTCATTATTAACAAAACTAAATTAAATATTCTCACCAAAAGGAGTTATTATGGATATTGGGATACTTTTTACATAAATAAATTTTATACACTTATAAAATAAACTTGTTTAATGTTGATCAATATTGGGCAATACAAATCTTGTAAAGGATACATTCCATGCTTTGAGCATGTGAACCATTCTCTCTGTTTCTAATCAGTAATGGTCAACAATTTATTCCACCTGTGATATGCATCATTGAGCCATGAAGTAACAAAATATATTCAGTGATCCTTGTATGCTTCAGTTCAGTTCAGTTCAGTTCAGTTCAATTCAGTCGCTCAGTCGTGTCTGACTCTTTGAGACCCCATGAATCACAGCACACCAGGCTTCTCTGTCCATCACCAACTCCCAGAATTCATTCAGGCTCTCCTCCATCAAGTCAGTGATGTCATCCAGCCATCTCATCCTCTGTCGTCCCCTTCTTCTCCTACCCCCAGTCCCTCCCAGCATCAAAGTCTTTTCCAATCAGTCAACTCTTCACATGAGGTGGCCAAAGTACTGGAGTTTCAGCTTTAGCATCATTCCTTCCAAAGAAATCCCAGGGTTGATCTCCATCGGAATGGACTGGTTGGATCTCCTTGCAGTCCAAGGGACTCTCAAGAGTCTTCTCCAACACCATAGTTCAAAAGCATCAATTTTTCGGTGCTCAGCCTTCTTCACAGTCCAACTCTCACATCCATACATGACTACTGGAAAAACCATAGCCTTGACTAGATGGACCTTAGTTGGCAAAGTAAGGTCTCTACTTTTGAATATGCTATCTAGGTTGGTCATTACTTTTCTTCCAAGGAGTAAGCGTCTTTTAATTTCATGGCTGCAGTCACCATCTGCAGTGATTTTGGAGCTCCCCCCAAAATAAAGTCTGACACTGTTTCCACTGTTTCGCCACTATTTCCCATAAAGTGATAGTACTGGATGCTGTGATCTTCATTTTCTGAATGTTGAGCTTTAAGCCAACTTTTTCACTCTTCTCTTTTACTTTCATCAAGAGGCTTTTTAGTTCCTCTTCACTTTCTGCCATAGGGTGGTGTCATCTGCATATATGAGGTTATTGATATTTCTCCCAGCTACTAACTATAGTATTATCCTGCTGAATAATGAATGATTATTCAGAATTTTTATAAGACTTACTAATGTACCCTAAAGTTTACTGTAACTTCTATCATAACTTAAAAAAAGATCTATGTTTTAACAAGAGTAAAATATTGATATTTTAAAATCATGCCTTGCTTATCTTTGTGTCTCCAAAATCACCACAGAGCTTGGCACATAATAGATGGAAAACTTATTTAACTTAATTGTTAAACTAGATAATATCAGAAATTCTTTATAAGAAAAATATGTATAAAAATAATAAGGAATAATCAAGTCTGTGCTTTAAAAATATCTTGATATTTTTATATATTAATGATCCATGCTAAAGGGCAATATTAAATGAGAAAATATACATTATAAGTTATAAATTCCTTCTCATTTTCATATCTAAGATGGATTTCTGTTATACTGAATTTCAAGCTGCAATATGTTGTGATGTATAGTAGGAGACAAGGATCTCATGGGTTTTATATAGTATCATAACAGATTTTGTGACAATTATCATTAGTGATCATATGTCAACTATTTCCAGAATTTGTTCTCTATGGTATTTTCAGAATGTTGTAAAAATATTGTAACTTTAAAATGCTTTACATAGAAAATTTAATAGTAAGTTCCATATCAATAATTTTAAAATATCAGGAATAGGAGAATGGACCATAAAAATCTTAAAATTTTGAACATAATACCCAGCATGCATCATTTTTTTTATCCTTGTATACACTTATCTTCCATGGAGGAGGGCATGGCAACCCACTCCAGTATTCTTGCCTGAAGAATACCCATGGACAGAGGAGCCAGGTGGACTACAGTCCACTGAGTCACAAAGAGTTGGACATGACCAACCTACTAAGCACAGCACACTTCTCTTATTGTGGAATAAAATCTGTAACTTGTTTAGCAGAAGAGAAAGTAATCCAACATCAATTGATAAAATATTGTAAATAAATTAAAGGCAACTTGACATTCCAGCTGGCTAAAAGTTTAAGAGCAACATATTACTCAAAGTGGTACATGGCCAAAACCCTAGGACTTAATAGCTCTATATCATTTTTGTGTTTGTTTTTGTGAACATTGCCTGAACTTCTGTAGTTGTTCCTATATCACATTTGAAATATGACTCCACTCCTGACTCAGATGAAGCAAAAGATTCAAAGTTATGCAATGAATCATGCAGTAAATGCAAAAGTTTCTCTGAGATTTAACAAAGTTACTCTATTTATTTATATGACTAAAAAAAGACTCAGTATGTCTCACTGGATTGTCCCAAATATTAATACAATGGAGAAGTTTTTGGAATTTTTGAGGCAAAAAAAAAAAAAAAAAAAACACCAGAAGGCTACTTTATTTTATTTACTAAGAACTGAAATCTACCCCAAAAGATTGTACTTTGAATCACCAACCATAGCAACACTTTTACTTCAGTGCTATTAGAATCAACATGTAGATTATTAATATATAGATAGAGAGCTGAAGAAGTGATGCTTTTGAACTGTGGTGTTGGAGAAGACTCCTGAAAGTCCCTTGGATTGCAAGGAGATCTAACCAGTCAATCCTAAAGAAACTCCATCCTGAATATTAATTGGAAGGGCTGACTGAAGCTGAAACTCCAATACTTTGGCCATTCGATGTGAAAAATTGACTCATTGGAAAAGACCCTGATGATGGGAAATATTGAAGGTAGGAGGAGGGGATGACAGAGGAAGAGATGGTTGGACGACTTCACTGACTCAATGGACATGTGTAAGCTCTGGGAGTCGGCTATGGACAGGGAAGCCTGGCATGCTGTAGTCCATGGGGTCACAAAGAGTCAGACACGACTGAGTGACTGAACTGACTGACACAGCGGTTCATTTAGGATTTTTTTTTTTTTATTACTTATATCAAACATATAAGGAAAAGGAGAGAGAGAGACAGGAAAAAAAGAAACAATCATAGAATCTGTAAAATGGAGTAAGAGACACAAGGTATACATGCATAAATTATTGAGAGACTATCCCAGAGTTGCACCATCAAGGACTAGACCTCACCTTGGACTCTTCCATTTCCTGGCCTTATGCCCTTCTTTAGCAATTATTTGACTGCTGGAAGCCTCTGTTTCTATCCAAAATGGAGGACTTTGGGACATATTGTCCAAAACAAGCACAATATGTATGTCCTTGACTTGAAACCTGTTTTAAATAATAACATTTTTAGAAAAGGTGCTGTTAGTACAAATTAAGTGGTCAATACATTGCTTCATAATTCTTATTGCTGGTTGCTGTTTTTGTTTTTTTATTGCTTTTTTTTTTTTTTTTTTCTCTCCCCTAGCTGATACTATTTTTCAAAACATAAGCAAAGGTCTTTCTGATTAGATCTTCTAGGCTAAAGTATTATTACTGTGGGCCTTGCAATTTACTCTGCAACTGACAGTCTCTTTAATTGCTACAACACTTGTATATCAATATGTAGCCTGACTTCTTGTTGCCATAAATCCCATCCCACTCACATTCAAAACTGTATTTAAAATAATCATAGTTTATCCTACTCAAGAAAGAACAGTATTTACTTAATCTCCACATTTCTTGTACTATTTTGTGGCTTTGGACCACAACAAAGGTGAGTTAGCACTGACTCAGTGGAAACAAGCTTCCTTAAATCCTAATAGAAGAGTATTAGGAAATTCAAAATTAAGAATATTCTTCTGCATAAGATTACTTAAAGTATTTTTAATTTATTAAACTTTACATTATTGTACCCATTAACTTTTTATATGAAGAGTGAATATCATTCACTTTTATTCTTTGCAACTCATCTCAAGAAAATTATTTTTTGCATTCTATTAATGCATTGTCTTGACTGCTTGTCTCTTGTAGAACTGATGTGTGTGTCTGTGTGTGTTGTGTGTGTACACAAGAGTGGATCTCTTATTATCAAAAGGCCAGAAGCACTACAGGATTGAATCTGTGACCTGAAGGTTAAATTCCACTTAGCAGTAATCACTAAACTGTGCTCCATTATAGTCGAATTAAAAAAAAAAAAATTGAGACAGCTGACATCTGGTACCTCCCCATCTAAAACCTTTTAAACAACTTGGGGACAAAAAAGGGCTTTTATTTAGAAAGTTAGCAAAACTCTAGGTGTGTGTCACTTAAAGATCTGGAAATTTTCTATAAGATGCACTGTTCAAAAATGGTCAGAATATACCTTTATTGGAATAAAATGTTAAACCACCTTTTTTTCACTTTTATAAATCTTTCCTTGATCTATATAAAGAATATAAAGAGTGCATGTGCAGAACAACCAAGTTTCACTCTATTTTGAAAATCCCTTCATAAAATTAACATATTTTGCTTTCATTGGCAACATCTCAAATCAAACTTACAAAATTATTGTAAAATAAAGTATATTAATTTATTTACATAAATTTAGAACTTTCCTGGTAGTTCAGTGGTAAAGAATCTGCCTGCAACACAAGAGCCACAGGAGACACAGGTTTGATCCCTGGGTTAGGAAGATCCTCTGGAGGAGGGCATGGCAACCCATTTCAGTCTTCTTGTCTGGAGAATTCCATGGACAGAGCAGCCTGGCAGGCTACCGTCCATAGGGTTACAGAGAGCTAGACATGACTGAGGTGACTCAGCATGCACAAACACATATGTAAATTATAAGCAGTGACTCTCTTGTTATATGTATAAGTAAGTAAGTGTTAGTCGCCGAGTCACGCCCAACTCTTTGCAACCCCATGGACTGCAGCCTACCAGGCTCCTCTGTCCATGAGATTTTGCAGGCAAGGATACTGGAGTGAGTTGCCATTTCCTTCTTCAGGAGATATTTCCAACCCAGGGATTGAACCCAGGTCTCCTGCACTGCAGGCAAATTCTTTACTGACTGAGCTACAAGCTAAGCCTATATATATATATGTCATATGTATAAGTAGTTAAATAAGTTTTCCTGATATTTTATGTAGTTAATTTCAAAAGAGTTTTACTAAGAATATATTTATTAAGTAGATTTGCAAACACTAGGATTTTCATCAGCAAACAATAATCATTCATGAAAATTCACAATGCATTTCTTAGTTTAAGATAAAGAAGGATTTTATTAAAAATTAATTTAGTATGTCACCAGTAATAGTCTACAATGTTATAAAGGTGTTTCTTTTTAGAAAATTTAACAAACGTTTTGGAAATTTATAATGACAGAACTATAGTTCTGGTTATAAATTTCCTCCAGAACACACACCTAATTTTTCAGCTTTCAAGGGCTATTCTTCTATTTCCCCAAGGCAAGATAATGATATACATATACTTTCACTCTTGTTCTGTGAAATAACAGAATAGATGCCAAAACCACCTAATAAACAATAATGAAAAGCTCCTTCTTGCCCTTGATACAAAGACTTTACAGGCAAAAAATACACATACATAAATAACCTAGGACTACGTACAGAAGCAAATAGTGGACAAATGCCAAGCAGAGTACAGTAAAAGAAGGAAATAAATCCAGCTATCTGCTATGTGTGAGAGATATATTCAAATGACATGTGTAGTTTGGATCTTATTCATTTCTTTACTCATTTAATTTTTATTGAATGCAGGTTTGAAAGTTGGAAGAATGGAAGTTTGAGTAGTCCACAGAAACATCAGTTTACTCGCAAAGAGTTTTCATCAAAGAATTATAGAAAGTTATGCTGCTAAAAGATCAGAGTTTGATTATTGGTTTTTCTACTTACCAATTTTGGGATCTAAGCAAATTGACAAATTCTCTGATCTAGAATGAATAAAATCAGTGTAATACTCCCCTCCTCATGGAGTTGTTATACAGTCTTCTTGTCTGGAGAATTCCATGGACAGAGCAGCCTGGCAAGTTGCCATCCATAGGATCACAGACAGCTGGACATGACTGAGGTGACTTAGCATGCGCACACACACACATATGTAAATTATAAGCAGTGACTCTCTTGTTATATGTATAAATGCAGGTATTCTGTGTACTTAAGAGCTATTGTTGTTTTTAACATGAATTATTATTACATTAGAACATATTTTAAAAGAGATGTAGTAAAAATGTACTGAAGAAATTTTCAGAATGGCAAACACTTCCCCATCAAAACTGAAAAGTAAATTCTCTGTGGAGGAGCATTTGAGCTGTGCCCTGAAGGATTTCTGTTTACATTTAGCTTCAGAGAATGAGCACCATTAGAAAGATTATTTTAGAAGAAATTTATTCAAATGGAATTTTGAACAAGATCAGGAATTACAGCTTATTTTTTAAAAGGAGTACAAAATTAGGTTTGATTTAATATAATGTTCAAAGGGTCTAGAGAATATACCAAGTCTGGGGAAGGGAATAACATATAAATGTTCAAGATTAGATATAAAGGAGCCATATACATTTCTAAATAGATTGAGACTGAAAAATAACCTACAAATTTGCTCAAACGACTTTAGAGGAAATTTCTTCTTCTTCTTCTTCTTTTTTTTTCTATTTTTCTCTATGGGACAATGTGACCAAGAATTTGGAAAAATCAGAGGTAATCATAGAATAAAATAGAATTGTCATCATTTGCCTCCTTAGAAATTTTCAAGAATCTCAGCATTGCTGGAAAATGAATAAAGAAATTCTTGAATTTTATGTACTATGTTTATGATAAAGAGAAGAGCAAAAGTCAAATGTGAAATAAAGGAACTAGGGGTCATTTAAACAGTGATCATAACACAACTAAACATAGACCTTTGAATTTATTTTTCTCATGAATCAATAGATGATTGTTGTGTTACCTGTTTTACTTGGTTAGTTCATAACAATTCTTCCTCATGCTTCATTCTTATTAAATTTATTCACTGGCTTGGACAGAATGGTGTGATAGTTCATTTTCCTAAGCACAATTAGACACTTGGGTTCATTTCAGTATCATTTTTGTATTAATATTCATCTCATGCAAACTCAGTTTATTTACAACTGCCACTTCCTCAGTAGAGAAATGGTCCTATTTTGTACCTTATTAGCAGTGATTTTGGAGTCCAAGAAAATAAACTTGTATGGTGACAGCTAACTGAACTCCACTGCTGAAAAACAAGGTCTTTTCTGAAAGGAGATTAAGCTGTACAACTTCTGATTACACAGAGAGAAATTGGAGACAAAACGGATCTAGATCTAATAAGGTATAGTGAATTGAAAGTCTCTCAGTCGTATCCAACTCTTTGAGACCCCATGGACTGAATAGTCCATGGACTTCTCCAGGCCAGAACACTGGAGTGGGTAGCCTTTCCCTTCTCCAGGGAATCTTCCCAACCCAGGGATAGAAGCCGGGTCTAAATTTATAACACTGTAAATGTTAGGTTATTATTAAATTATGAAAATCTAAGAAATGACAGACAGCAGAGTATGAAAAGATGAGAAAAAACAGATAAGATATAACTTCAGAATGGCACTCAAGGTACTCAGGGCTGGATCAAACTTAACATTTAATAATCACTTATTTAACAGCTAGGGCTTCTCTGATAGCTCAGTTGGTAAAGAATCCACCTGCAATGCAGGAGACCCCAGTTTGATTCCTGGGTTGGGAAGAGCCACTGGAGAAGGGATAGGCTACCACTCCAGTATTCTTAGGCTTCCCTTGTGCCTCAGCTGATAAAGAATCTGCCTGCAATGCAGGAGACCTAGGTTGGATCCCAGGGTTAGGAAGATCCCCTAGAGAAGGCAAAGGCTACGCACTCCAGTATTCTGATCTGGCGAATGCCCCAGACTGTTGAGTCCATGGGGGTCACAAAGAGTCAGACACGGCTGAGCAACCCTCAATTCACTTTACCTTATTAGATGTAGATCTGTTTTGTCTCCAGTTCCTCTCTGCAGTAGTTATGAAGTTGTGCAGCTCAATCTCCTTTCAGAAAAGAACTTGCCTTTCAGCAGTAAGAAGTTCAGTTAGCAGACACCATAAAGTGTTAGTTTATTGGGCTCCAAAAGCACTGTTGATGATGATGGTAGCCATGAAATTAAAGGATGCTAACTCCTTGGAAGAAAAGCTATTACAAAGCTAGATGGTATATTAAAAAGCAGAAACATCACTTCACTGACAAATTTCCAGACAGTCAAATCTATGGTTTTTCCAGTAGTTATGTATGAATGTGAAAGTTGGAACACAAAGGATACTAACCACCAAAGAAGTGATACTTTCAAACTGTGGTGCTGGAGAAGACTTGAAAGTCCCTTGGGCTGCAAGGAGATCAAACCAATCAATCCTAAAAGAAATCAACCCTCACTACTCATTGGAAGACCTGATGCTGAAGCCACATTACTCTTGCCATTTGATGTGAAGAACTGATTCATTGGGCAAAAAGTGAAGGGGGAGACAGAAGATGAAACAGATAGCATCCCTGACTCAGTGAACATGAATCTGAGCAAACTCTGGGAGATAGTGAAGGACAGAGGAGCCTGGATTCTTCAGTCCATCAGGTTTCAAAGAGTCAGATATGACAGATATGACTTAACCACGGAACAAGAGCATATAATTTCTAGTTTTTAAGACCCACTCAAGTACTTAAGCTAAGGCCATCTACACTTTCTCAGGCAGCCTTCAGGCAAAGACTGAGCACAATGGGGACACCAGGGTCAGTTCATTTCTGTCCTCTATGATTCTACTGGAAATCTTTTTATTAAAGCTCTTATTGGAATTGTTGAGAATCTCTCAGAGTAGCTTCACAGGGTGAGGCTCTTTATTCCTCCTCTCTTTGCACAGATGTCATATTGCACCATGCTAAAAGCTTTTCCTTCCTACTACTGTCTCTCTTCTGTCCTTCACAGGCACTTTCCCTCAATACATTTCTTGCAATTCTCATTCCATCTAGACATGTGAAGACTCAACTGACATGCTTTCAGAATTCCTAATATGAGGAAGTTACTTTATTTGTGGAATAAATGGATGGATGGATAGACTAGAAAGAAGTGTAAAGTTTTTTATTGTTGTTGTTGTTTTATTGAGCTATTTCATTCAAACATATAACATTGTATTAATTTCAGTTGTATAACATAAATCAACATATGTGTATATTTTGAAATTATCACAATAAGTCTAAGTCAACATCCATCACCACACATCAGAGTTACAAGTTTTTTCTCTTGTGATGAGAACTTTTAAGATTTACTCTCTTAGTTACTTTCAAATACATAATATATTGCTATCAACTATAATCACCATGCTGTATATACAGCTCCAGGACTTATTTATTTCATAACTGGAAGTTTATACATTTGACCACCTTAACCTCTTTCATCTAGCCTCTCATCACCACCTCTGGCAATCACCTATCTGTTTTCTATAAAGATTTCATGTATAAGTGAGTTCATATGATATTTGTCTTCTCTGCTTCGTTGAGTAAAATTTTATACATAACAAAGTAAAAAGTCAACTTTATTTTTTAAACTGGAGTAATAATTGTCCCATCTATTAAAAATATCCATTCCCTGTCACTAACATATCACCATCTATTCTTGACAGAAAGGTGGGAAATAATAACATAAATATCATAAAGAAAATATTATATCTATTATAATTTTTCTACACCTTTTGTAATTTTTAGCATATATACTTATGTGACTTATAACATGAGATATAATATAATCCACATGATACATCTGGAAAGAAACTGAAACTCAAAATGCTTAAATAAGCCGAAAGTAATACAGCTAGCTAGTGATAATAATGGAATTTTTCTCTTCTTGTCTTTGATCCCTAAGATTCAAGGAGAAGTCTCTTAGTAAGGCACATTTTGTTGCTTTATGGTTTAGGTTAGGAATTAGTCACAGAAGAGAAAATTAGGTTTAATTATAACTTCATGTGTTGACTTTCATTCATTAGACTTACAGAGACATTCATATGTTAAACAGAGTTGTAAGAAAAAATGATGTTATTTTCTTGCTTTGCTCCTAGTAACACTTCAGAGTCACTGTCATTTAGTGGAATTTTTAAAAAATTTACCCTACTTATCCTTCTTCTATAATGTGAAAAATGTTGATCATCACATTTTTCATTTCAAATACCCCAAGATATAATTTTTAAAAGAAATACCTCACATTAGCTTTGGAATATTCCATCATCCAAACAAACAACGAAAAATTAGAGAATGATGTGATGGATGGTAGTTGTCTCTAAGTAAAAGAGTCTTCAAGCTAATGTAATTACACAAATGCTTATTTTATTATACCCTGTACCCTGGATTTTTGAGCAGGTGAAATAAATGGTCAATTACTTCAATGACTGGTAATATAAAGAAGCAACTAGGATCAAATATGGACCCACTTTTCCTAAACAGACCTCTGCCTCCAAGTTGAAAATAAAGGCAAGTTTGCCCTAGCTTCCATTTTTCAATTAATTATATGCTAATTGACTTAGTAGGAAATGTGTTGGCTGTCTAACTCATTTTGAATTATCTTGCCAGAGCTGCCAGTGAAACCAGAAAACTCTTCCCCATCACACACATGCTTGATAAATCAATAAGTCGGTAAAACATAGCCTTGCTGATGGCATAAATGTGTCAATTTTTTCCATATTGTTTTAGACAGACACTTAAAATCTGAGGAGATAAATTGGTTTAAAAACACAGGAGACTGGTGCATTTATTTTCAGAAGCAATTCCTTTTTCTTCCTCTGATTGTATTTGACTTTAAAAATAGCAAAAATCTATTGAATGCATGATAATGAAGGGATGTTTGCTGATTACAAACAAGAGATATCTATTTTGTCTTTGTTTTGTGAGTAGCACAGTGCTATTTATCTCCACATGCCCCTCCTTAAATCTGAGAGTTTTCTATTTCTCCAAAATAGTCACAGATGGTGGCAGGCAATTATGTGATGCTGGATTTTCTTGAGCAAAGTCTTGGAATCCCAAACCTTACCCAAAGACTTGCTGAGTGATTCACCTTAAAGGACCATTTTATTTGATGTTCCACAACCCAGAGCTTAATATGGTTATAATTCCCAGAGTCTCATGGCACCAGGAATCTGTCATTCATGGCAGCAGTAGGCTATCTTGTGCTGTATAAGTCTTTTTTCCCCCTCTCTCTGTTTCTCTCTCTCACTATTTTTGAGGGGTAAAAAATAATTGAGCTCAGAAGAAAGGTAATTTCAAGTCAAAGTTTTATCTAGCTATGACATTTATATATTTTTAAGAAAGTTATCTAAGAGCACATGATTAAAATCAGTGTTAACATAATTTATTTTAAGCTAACTAACTTAAATAAAGGATGAATAATATCAAAACTGATAACATACATAAATGTGCTATGCTTTAATGTTTCTATCTGGGGTGTGCATGCAAAGCCATGCTCACTAGAGGTGACTTTGTTACAACACATTCATTTACATATATATATTTACAAGGAGCTATTCAGGATTTTACAGTGGTGGAATAAATTGATTAACCAAAAGAAAAATGGGAGTACTTTTTACAATATAATTAAACATTTCCTAACATAATTTATGACAGGTGAATTTTAAAGGAATAAATAAATCATTTAATTAACTTAATTGAGCACTATATTTTCTGCTAAGGGTATAATGGCAATACTGTAAATAATGCTTTTTGCCTCTCTGAAACACATAATCTATTTGAAGAAAAAAATACATACATGCAATTGAAAGAAACAAACATAAATTCAGTTAGCCTTATAGAGTTCATTCTATACTGAGTTGGTCAAGGAAGGCTTTGAAGAGAGAGTTGATGATGGATAGAAAATATAAAATAGAAACATTTCAGTAGTAACACACAGGAATAATCTGGCATGAAGATTGTAAGATATACACATTTCCTAATATGTAAAGTTTTACTGATAATTTTAAAACATTGCATATAAGTGTTTGTGTCTCTGTGGATGCATACAGATATATACACATGCATAAAAATCAGTGGACATCAGATGTAAGATATAAAAGTACTATGGGAAAAAAATTCCAAACTTGGATCACCCTATAATAGAGCAGTACCAATACTAACAAATACTGAGTATTTTTTGTATTAATTTTTTTCCTTTGGAGAAGGATATAAGTTACAGTTTATTTACAATGTTGTATTAGTTTTACATGTACAGCAAAGTGATTCAGTTATACATCTATACATATTCTTTTTCAGATTTTTTCACTATATATGTTATTACAAAATACTGAGTATAGTTCCCTGTGCTATTGAGCAGGTCCTATCTATGTTATGACTTCCCTGGTGGCTAAGATGGTAAAGCGTCTGTCTACAATGCAGGAGACCTGGGTTTGAGCCCTGGGTTGGGAAGATCCTCTGGAGAAGGAAATGACAATCCACTCCAGTATTCTTGCCTGGAAAATCCCATGGACAGAGAAGCCTGGTAGGCTACAGTCTATGGGGTTGCAAAGAGTCAGACATGACTGAGCGACTTCACTATCTATTTTATAGTAATGTCTATATGTTACCCCAAATTCCTATCTTTACCCTCCCTCTCACCTTTCCCTTTTGGGAACCATACATTCAAACTTTGAGTTTTTAAATGACACAGCCACAGTCAAGCCAGCTCTCACCTGCAGCTCACTATTGTAGTCATCTTTTTTGTATGGTTTTTTTTTTTCACTTTATAGTTAATTTAATTTAAAAAATGCTATTAAAATTAGCTTGAAGAAAATCTTGGCTTCCGATTTTGGAAAGACTGGTTTATAAAAGATACCAACTCTTCAGCTGTAAAATCTATATAAAGAGTTAACTTTACTTTCAGCTTGGTATAGAGCCATAGCACGCACAGTGACTAAGGGAATAGACTCAGGAGCCAACGGCCTGGGTGCAAACCTCAGTTCTACCTCATCCTAGATTTGCAATCTTGAAAAAAATGTTTTAATTTCTCATTCCCTCTTATATACAATGGGATAATAATGGTAGCTCTCATAGCTTTGTGCTAAGTTTAAATGGATTAATCTGCTAAAGGGAGAGTGTCTAGATTAAGCACATATCAGGCTCTATATGTCCTTGTAAAATAAAAATACACCTCAGAACCTTTCTCCAACAATGGAATGGAGTGTGCACTATTTTTAAACGTAGTTGTCCATATAGTATAGTTTTGGATTACTAGATTATGAATCACTGATGTTTTATTGTATAAGTTGCAAATACTGGGAAAGGGGATAAATTAAGATTGTTTCTCAGTTTTCTTCCAAAATTTCTTCTAAAAAATCTGTGAAAGTGAAAGTTAGTCACACAGTTGTATCTGACTCTTTGCAATACCATGGACTATAGCCTGCCCAGTTCTTCTGTCCATGAAATTCTCCAGGCAAGGGTACTGCTGAAGTGTCTTGCCATTTCCTTCTGCAGGAGATCTTCCCTACCCAGGGATCGAAACTGGGTCTAAATCTGTGAGATGATCACAAAAGTAACAAAGGCAACATCACTAACCGAAGTGAAAAAATATCAAAGAAATTGCAACAGATGGTACTAGATGCTTATAATTTTAAGCACTGGTAACTACGTTTCTCTTTTTTTTCTATTTTGTATTATTTTTATTGAATTAAGAACTCATGACTCTAAGATTCTTATAGCTGATCTACTTATCAAGGCCTCATGATCAGAATATCAAATAGGACATTATCTCAAACAAGGTATAGCTTATTAGGTTACCACATACAGTCTCTGCAATGGTCCTGTCTTTCCCTTGTATGTTTCCTAAGCACAAAGAATTCCAAAGCCTAGGTGTCCAAAGAATGGTTAGTATTTAGTTATAAAGCTCACTGTGGACATACCATATATGTTGGCATACCAATAAAAGAGAAATCATTGAGGGATATAAATAATACAAACTGTGAGGCACATCTTAAAGGTGCATGTTTCATGAGTTCCTTACAGGATAAGTTGATTGAGAAGCACTATTCCGGCATCTTGGGGCTTCCCAGGTGCCACTAGTGGTAAAGATAATTGTCCTGCCAACACAGGAGATGTAAGAGAAACAGTTCTATCCCTGAGTAGGGAAAAGGCCCTGGAGGAGGAAATGGCAACCTGCTCCAGTATTCTTGCTTAAGTTCCATGGACAGGGGAGCCTGGTGGGCTATAGTCCATGGGGCTGCAGAGAGTTGGACATGACTGAGCAACTGAGCACACACACATTCTGGCATCATGGTTTTAAAAAACAAGGAGAGCTTAGTGGATAATTTCAGTGAGCTGAATTTTGAAAAAAAAAAAAAGTATGATTGATGTAGGCAGGATATAGAAGAGAATTGCATGCTCTGAAGAGAAATGAATTATAAAGGTGAGAAAAATAAAAGGTTTGGGAAAGTATCAACAGACAACTAGTTCACAAGTGGATTGTTAATATAGGATTGTAGATAAATTTGGGGTTATTTAGTCAGAGCACAGGTTCAGCATCAGTATTTGTTTGTTCTCTAAATTTTTACAGTTTTGAATCCCTGTTACATGTAAAACACTATACTGGAATTTTTTTAAAACCTAACATCAGGTGTTGTAAGTGCAAGAACACACAGAAATTCACAGAAAATTTACCTTGATTTGGGAAAATCAGATTCATTATTATTATATTATTCTAGATTATTACTCCCTTATGCTCTGAGTAGGTTTGATTTATGAATGTAGGTGAGAAGCACTCCAATAGAAAAAATAAAAAAAGTAGCTCAAGTTGGTCATGTATTTCAGTTAGACAATATCTGGTCAAGGTTTCAGTGACATATAACATTTACTCTTCATCAATGTCAACTTCATTGTCTTCATGCTCTTTGGTGACAACAGTCATATTTCATTGTTACACTGAATTTCGGAACATTGTTGGTTCACTGGGCATTACTCTAAAAGCTAGACTGTCTCACCTGAGACTGGAACCAGTGTCACAGTTTGTTGATTACTTTTTCATAGGGTGTCAAGAAGCTTAAAACGTTACAAAAGGTGAAGAGTTCTTTCATGAGTTAACCTTGGTTTACTTTGCTCTTTTTCATCTGTTGCTAGTAATTTTGATGCTATTGGTAGCATTGTCATTATTTCAGTTTGGGTCAGGGAATTCAGGGGTAGCTCAAATAATTTATTTTTAGGATTTCAGTTGTCTTAGCAGATAACCTTTATTTCTGTGCTTCACGTTTTGGCCAAGTCTGTTGAGCAACCATGTACATACATGCTAAGTCAGTTCAGTGGTGCCCAACTCTTTGAAACGCTATGGACTGTAGCCCACCAGGCTCCTTCTGTCCATGGCATTTTCCAGGCAAGAATAATGAAGTGGGTTGTCATGCCCTCCTCCAGAGGATCTTCCCAACCCAATGACTGAACACTTGTCTCATATCTCCTGCATTGACAGGTGGGTTCTTTACTACTAGTGCCACCAAGGGAGCCCGAAGAGACAGAGTTTTCTTTCTCTGGCCTGTAAGGACATGCAAGCAAGANCATACATGCTAAGTCAGTTCAGTGGTGCCCAACTCTTTGAAACGCTATGGACTGTAGCCCACCAGGCTCCTTCTGTCCATAGGATTTTCCAGGCAAGAATGATGAAGTCATGCCCTCCTCCAGAGGATCTTCCCAACCCAATGACTGAACACCTGTCTCATATCTCCTGCACTGACAGGTGGGTTCTTTGCTACTAGTGCCACCAAGGGAGCCCGAAGAGGCAGAGTTTCCTTTCTCTGGCCTGTAAGGACATGCAAGCAAGAATACTGGAACTGGGGGTTGCCATACCCTTCTCCAGGGGATCTTCCCCACCCAGGGACTGAAATTACATTATCATTCAACATATTCAATTAAGATTTTGTCTTGAGTTGCATATACAAGGAGACAAGGTATATCTCTCTTTCTTCTGAGAATTTGAAAGGCATATTTTTAGACCCAATTGGAACATGAACCTCAACATATTAGAACAGGGAGATTTCATAGTGATTAAAGATATAATGTGCATATCTTTGAGAGTGATATGCAGAGAAAAAATGTAAAAGAAAATAAAAGGTAAATTTTATATTAGTAAAGGATACACATCAGTTTCTATTATTAATAGAAAATTGGCACACCTTGATTTCTCCTAAACACCAGTTTATAACTTTTACTGCCATTAAAGATGGCCAAAGTAGCAATTACTTTATTTGACAGTTTATGGGTCTGCTGAGCCTGGCTCTGCTATCTATGTTGGGTGAGCAGTCACACACAGACATTGTCTCTTGAGTTTCACTCAAAGACATTGTCCCTTGGGTTATTAAAATATATGCTTTTCTAGTATGTTTTCAGTATAACATTGAGAGTTACTGGCTTACATGAACCATCCTTCGTTTCTACATCTAATGTAAAAACTGGAAAGATTTTGAGTACCAATAAGAAAATGCACTGTATTTGCACTGTATTAAGAGTCAAGAAATTTTATATTAACCTAACACCCATCTTGGGTGGCCCCACAGAACATGGCTTAGTTTCACTGAGTTGGACAAGGCTGTGGTCCTAGTGTAATTAGATTGACTAGTTTTCTGTGATTATGGTTTCAGTGTGTCTGCCCTCTGATGCCTTCTTTCAACACCTACCATCTCACTTGGGTTTCTCTTACCTTGGATGTGGGATATCTCTTCACGGCTGCTCCAGCAAAGTGCAGCCGCTGCTCCTTAACTTGGATGAGGGGTATCTCCTCACTACTGCCCCTCTCAACCTTGAATGTGGAATGGCTCCTCTAGGCCTTCCTGCGACCTCGCAGCCACCACTCCTTGAACATGAGGTCACTCCTCCTGGCCGCCACCCCTGGCCTTGGTGGGGGGGTAGCTCCTCGTCTGCTCTTGCACTGTTGCAACCTGACACTCTTGGCCACCGCCCCTGACCTTGTATCCTCTCAGCCCCGCTCTGTGCACCGTCGCAGCAGCCCACACTCTGGCATATTGAGCTTTCATTTCAGTCCCAAAGAAAGGCAATACCAATGAATGCTCAAACTACCGTACAATTTTGTACTCATCTCACACACTAGTAAAGTAATAATCAAAATTCTCCAAGCCAGGCTTTAGCAATACGTGAACTGTGAACTCCCTGATGTTCAGGCTGGTTTTAGAAAAGGCAGAGGAACCAGAGACCAAATTGCCAACATCCACTGGATCATCAAAAAAGCAAGAGAGTTCCAGAAAAACACATATTTCTGCTTTGTTGACTATGCCAAAGCCTTTGACTGTGTGGGTCACAATAAACTGTGGAAAATTCTGAAAGAGATGGGAATACCAGAGCACCTGACATGTCTTTTGAGAAACCTATACACAGGTCAGGAAGCAACAGTTAGAACTGGACATAGAACAACACACTGGTTCCAAATAGGAAAAGGAGTATGTCAAGGCTGTATATTGTCACCCTGCTTATTTAACTTCTGTGCAGAGTACATCATGAGAAATGCTGGGCTGGAAGAAGCACAAGCTGGAATCAAGATTGCTGGGAGAAATATCAATAACCTCAGATATACAGATGGCAGAAAGTGAAGAGGAACTAAATAGCCTCTTGATGAAAATGAAAGAGGAGAGTGAAAATGTTGACTTAAAGCTCAACATTCAGAAAACGGAGATCATGGCATCTGGTCCCATCACTTCATGG
>SJYW01040340.1:121651-132669 GCA_006410735.1 Raphicerus campestris
CTAGATAGCATGTTCAAAAGCAGAGATATTACTTTGCCAACAAAGGTCCATCTAGTCAAGGCTATGGTTTTTCCAATGGTCATGTATGGATGTGAGAGTTGGACTGTGAAGAAGGCTGAGCGCTGAAGAATTGATGCTTTGAACTGTGGTGTTAGAGAAGACTCTTGAGAGTCCCTTGGACTGCAAGGAGATCCAAGCAGTCCATTCTGAAGGAGATCAGCCCTGGAATTTCTTTGGAAGGAATGATGCTAAAGCTGAAACTCCAGTACTTTGGCCACCTCATGTGAAGTGTTGACTCATTGGAAAAGTCTTTGATGCTGGGAGGGATTGGGGACAGAAGAAGAAGAGGATGACAGAGGATGAGATGGCTGGATGGCATCACTGACTCGATGGACATGAGTCTGAATGTACTCCAGGTGTTGGTGGTGGACAGGGAGGCCTGGCATGCTGCGATTCATGGGGTTGCAAAGAGTCGGATATGACTGAGTGAACTGAACTGAACTAAAACTTTGACCAAGTTTGTGACCTTTGTTGTATATTTTAACCACACTGGATTTCAATGTCCTTATTTATAAAGAAATTGCAAAAAATATAATTTTTAAATCTAAAATTACATGGTATGTCTATTATAAGCTGAACTGGAATTGTCAAACCAACCAAGGTAACATAATTCGGGGTTTAGAGAAACATATGAGCTCATATAGTCCCATGGGTTACCTGTAATTGAATTGGTGTGCAGCATTTGGTATATGATTAAAGGCAAAGACAACCATCCTAAGGTTTCAATCTCTCATCCTGGAATCACTGGACTCCCAGAGTTGTCCTCAAACTTGCTATTGCTTGGTGTGCTCTTTAGAAAATGTATTTGTTTCAGAATAGACCAAAATGCAGGTTTGGAAATGACCTATGAGTCAGCTGAGAATTTATTTTCTCTTGGAATTTCCATTTTCTAAGGCACACAGAAAGAATATAAATTTATAATTCTTTTTCAGAGAACTATACACATGAGTTAAGTGAAAATTAAAGCATCATATGGTTATCTTCCTTAAAAATATTCATCTACAATAAACTTCTGTCTTATAGAGAGTGATTCTGTTGAATTAAGGCCCTATACTTCTGTTTATAATAACCNAGCTTGAAGAAAATCTTGGCTTCCGATTTTGGAAAGACTGGTTTATAAAAGATACCAACTCTTCAGCTGTAAAATCTATATAAAGAGTTAACTTTACTTTCAGCTTGGTATAGAGCCATAGCACGCACAGTGACTAAGGGAATAGACTCAGGAGCCAACGGCCTGGGTGCAAACCTCAGTTCTACCTCATCCTAGATTTGCAATCTTGAAAAAAATGTTTTAATTTCTCATTCCCTCTTATATACAATGGGATAATAATGGTAGCTCTCATAGCTTTGTGCTAAGTTTAAATGGATTAATCTGCTAAAGGGAGAGTGTCTAGATTAAGCATATATCAGGCTCTATATGTCCTTGTAAAATAAAAATACACCTCAGAACCTTTCTCCAACAATGGAATGGAGTGTGCACTATTTTTAAACGTAGTTGTCCATATAGTATAGTTTTGGATTACTAGATTATGAATCACTGATGTTTTATTGTATAAGTTGCAAATACTGGGAAAGGGGATAAATTAAGATTGTTTCTCAGTTTTCTTCCAAAATTTCTTCTAAAAAATCTGTGAAAGTGAAAGTTAGTCACACAGTTGTATCTGACTCTTTGCAATACCATGGACTATAGCCTGCCCAGTTCTTCTGTCCATGAAATTCTCCAGGCAAGGGTACTGCTGAAGTGTCTTGCCATTTCCTTCTGCAGGAGATCTTCCCTACCCAGGGATCGAAACTGGGTCTAAATCTGTGAGCTGATCACAAAAGTAACAAAGGCAACATCACTAACCGAAGTGAAAAAATATCAAAGAAATTGCAACAGATGGTACTAGATGCTTATAATTTTAAGCACTGGTAACTACGTTTCTCTTTTTTTTCTATTTTGTATTATTTTTATTGAATTAAGAACTCATGACTCTAAGATTCTTATAGCTGATCTACTTATCAAGGCCTCATGATCAGAATATCAAATAGGACATTATCTCAAACAAGGTATAGCTTATTAGGTTACCACATACAGTCTCTGCAATGGTCCTGTCTTTCCCTTGTATGTTTCCTAAGCACAAAGAATTCCAAAGCCTAGGTGTCCAAAGAATGGTTAGTATTTAGTTATAAAGCTCACTGTGGACATACCATATATGTTGGCATACCAATAAAAGAGAAATCATTGAGGGATATAAATAATACAAACTGTGAGGCACATCTTAAAGGTGCATGTTTCATGAGTTCCTTACAGGATAAGTTGATTGAGAAGCACTATTCCGGCATCTTGGGGCTTCCCAGGTGCCACTAGTGGTAAAGATAATTGTCCTGCCAACACAGGAGATGTAAGAGAAACAGTTCTATTCCTGAGTAGGGAAAAGGCCCTGGAGGAGGAAATGGCAACCTGCTCCAGTATTCTTGCTTAAGTTCCATGGACAGGGGAGCCTGGTGGGCTATAGTCCATGGGGCTGCAGAGAGTTGGACATGACTGAGCAACTGAGCACACACACATTCTGGCATCATGGTTTTAAAAAACAAGGAGAGCTTAGTGGATAATTTCAGTGAGCTGAATTTTGAAAAAAAAAAAAAGTATGATTGATGTAGGCAGGATATAGAAGAGAATTGCATGCTCTGAAGAGAATTGAATTATAAAGGTGAGAAAAATAAAAGGTTTGGGAAAGTATCAGCAGACAACTAGTTCACAAGTGGATTGTTAATATAGGATTGTAGATAAATTTGGGGTTATTTAGTCAGAGCACAGGTTCAGCATCAGTATTTGTTTGTTCTCTAAATTTTTACAGTTTTGAATCCCTGTTACATGTAAAACACTATACTGGAATTTTTTTAAAACCTAACATCAGGTGTTGTAAGTGCAAGAACACACAGAAATTCACAGAAAATTTACCTTGATTTGGGAAAATCAGATTCATTATTATTATATTATTCTAGATTATTACTCCCTTATGCTCTGAGTAGGTTTGATTTATGAATGTAGGTGAGAAGCACTCCAATAGAAAAAATAAAAAAAGTAGCTCAAGTTGGTCATGTATTTCAGTTAGACAATATCTGGTCAAGGTTTCAGTGACATATAACATTTACTCTTCATCAATGTCAACTTCATTGTCTTCATGCTCTTTGGTGACAACAGTCATATTTCATTGTTACACTGAATTTCGGAACATTGTTGGTTCACTGGGCATTACTCTAAAAGCTAGACTGTCTCACCTGAGACTGGAACCAGTGTCACAGTTTGTTGATTACTTTTTCATAGGGTGTCAAGAAGCTTAAAACGTTACAAAAGGTGAAGAGTTCTTTCATGAGTTAACCTTGGTTTACTTTGCTCTTTTTCATCTGTTGCTAGTAATTTTGATGCTATTGGTAGCATTGTCATTATTTCAGTTTGGGTCAGGGAATTCAGGGGTAGCTCAAATAATTTATTTTTAGGATTTCAGTTGTCTTAGCAGATAACCTTTATTTCTGTGCTTCACGTTTTGGCCAAGTCTGTTGAGCAACCATGTACATACATGCTAAGTCAGTTCAGTGGTGCCCAACTCTTTGAAACGCTATGGACTGTAGCCCACCAGGCTCCTTCTGTCCATGGCATTTTCCAGGCAAGAATAATGAAGTGGGTTGTCATGCCCTCCTCCAGAGGATCTTCCCAACCCAATGACTGAACACTTGTCTCATATCTCCTGCATTGACAGGTGGGTTCTTTACTACTAGTGCCACCAAGGGAGCCCGAAGAGACAGAGTTTTCTTTCTCTGGCCTGTAAGGACATGCAAGCAAGAATACTGGAACTGGGGGTTGCCATACCCTTCTCCAGGGGATCTTCCCCACCCAGGGACTGAAATTACATTATCATTCAACATATTCAATTAAGATTTTGTCTTGAGTTGCATATACAAGGAGACAAGGTATATCTCTCTTTCTTCTGAGAATTTGAAAGGCATATTTTTAGACCCAATTGGAACATGAACCTCAACATATTAGAACAGGGAGATTTCATAGTGATTAAAGATATAATGTGCTTATCTTTGAGAGTGATATGCAGAGAAAAAATGTAAAAGAAAATAAAAGGTAAATTTTATATTAGTAAAGGATACACATCAGTTTCTATTATTAATAGAAAATTGGCACACCTTGATTTCTCCTAAACACCAGTTTATAACTTTTACTGCCATTAAAGATGGCCAAAGTAGCAATTACTTTATTTGACAGTTTATGGGTCTGCTGAGCCTGGCTCTGCTATCTATGTTGGGTGAGCAGTCACACACAGACATTGTCTCTTGAGTTTCACTCAAAGACATTGTCCCTTGGGTTATTAAAATATATGCTTTTCTAGTATGTTTTCAGTATAACATTGAGAGTTACTGGCTTACATGAACCATCCTTCGTTTCTACATCTAATGTAAAAACTGGAAAGATTTTGAGTACCAATAAGAAAATGCACTGTATTTGCACTGTATTAAGAGTCAAGAAATTTTATATTAACCTAACACCCATCTTGGGTGGCCCCACAGAACATGGCTTAGTTTCACTGAGTTGGACAAGGCTGTGGTCCTAGTGTAATTAGATTGACTAGTTTTCTGTGATTATGGTTTCAGTGTGTCTGCCCTCTGATGCCTTCTTTCAACACCTACCATCTCACTTGGGTTTCTCTTACCTTGGATGTGGGATATCTCTTCACGGCTGCTCCAGCAAAGTGCAGCCACTGCTCCTTAACTTGGATGAGGGGTATCTCCTCACTACTGCCCCTCTCGACCTTGAATGTGGAATGGCTCCTCTAGGCCTTCCTGCGACCTCGCAGCCACCACTCCTTGAACATGAGGTCACTCCTCCTGGCCGCCACCCCTGGCCTTGGTGGGGGGGTAGCTCCTCGTCTGCTCTTGCACTGTTGCAACCTGACACTCTTGGCCACCGCCCCTGACCTTGTATCCTCTCAGCCCCGCTCTGTGCACCGTCGCAGCAGCCCACACTCTGGCATATTGAGCTTTCATTTCAGTCCCAAAGAAAGGCAATACCAATGAATGCTCAAACTACCGTACAATTTTGTACTCATCTCACACACTAGTAAAGTAATAATCAAAATTCNCCACTTCTCTGGGGACCATGGCATTTATAAAACGGACTCTTTTAAGCAGCATGGCAAAAATTAATGTCTACCAGCTGAGTGGTCTCCCTTGGGAGATCTGAATCAGTATTTTCACAACAGCTGCTTTCTCCCAAAAGGCATATTTTCTGGTCCCCAAATGATTTTTATAGTTATGAGATGGAACACTTTGGTCAAACCATCTCTAGAGTCATTGTGTGTCACAAACAAGACCCACTTCAAGACAGCGAGCCTTGTTCATCAACCTGTATTGTTGGTTCTACCTGCAAAAATAGAGCCTGTGATTTTTGGGGAAAATGAATTCATATGATTTAGAAGAAGGATTTCCAGAGAAAAGGAAAGCAGCTAGTTTCTCAGGCATCTAAGAAATAAGGCAGATCCCACATGAGTGCATGACAGTCCTTCTTGAGCTCTCTATCAGCTCCAAGGCAGAGGCAACTAGTCCGAAGAGACGGCTCTTGGCTTTGTGGTAGAATTTACAGCAACTAATTGCTAAAGAGCTTCCGCTTGTGTGTTCAGTGAAATTGAACAGAGGAAAAAGAAGATAACGATATTTATGTTAATGTGTTACTATGTTAATCACCGACTGTTTGCGACCCCATGGACTGTAGCCCGCCTGGCTACTCTGTACAAGGGCTTCTCCAGGCGAGAATACTGAATCNAATTGAACAGAGGAAAAAGAAGATAACGATATTTATGTTAATGTGTTACTATGTTAATCACCGACTGTTTGCGACCCCATGGACTGTAGCCCGCCTGGCTACTCTGTACAAGGGCTTCTCCAGGCGAGAATACTGAATCATGAAGTGGGAGGGCTGCCATGCCCTCCTCCAGGGGGTCTTCCCCACCTGGGGATCGAACTTGCGTCTCTTAGGTCTCTTGGACCGGGGGCGGGCTCTTTTCCACTGGCGTCACCTGAGAAGCCCCCACACACATGTGTATATGGTTTTGTAAAAAGTAAGAAAATAATAATGACAGTAATAAAGGCAATAACATTGATCGCATCTAACACTTACTGAGTGTTTGCCATTCTGCTAAGTGTCCTAGAACCCTTTTTGGGTTGACCAAAATGTTCCTTCCATCAGACGTTATGGAAAAACCCCCCGAAAAAACTTTTTTGGTCAACCTCCTTTACGACTCTTGACAACCTATGATGGAGGCGGTACTGTCCCGTTTTATAGTTGAGGGAACTAAAGTAAAGAGGTTGTGAAGATTNCCCGAACAAACTTTTTTGGTCAACCTCCTTTACGACTCTTGACAACCTATGATGGAGGCGGTACTGTCCCGTTTTATAGTTGAGGGAACTAAAGTGAAGAGGTTGTGAAGATTTTTCAGTGGGAAGGTCAGGAATTGACCCCAGATCCCATGAATCCAGACAGTCTGTTCTAAACGACTACACTTGACTGTCCCTTGCAAGAATAAAGGCAGCCTGCGTTTACAGTGCCTTTTTACAAGGATCATTTCTCTCAGTGCCCACAACCTCCTTATGTCTTTTGTGGACGAGGACAGTGAGGCACAGATGTTAAATGTCTAAANTCTTCTTCTTCTTCTCCTTTTTTACAAGGATCATTTCTCTCAGTGCCCACAACCTCCTTATATCTTTTGCAGACGAGGACAGTGAGGCACAGATGTTAAATGTCTAAATATAAACACTGGTATTTGGAAAAGCAGAGACTCAAAGTTCTGCTTCCTGACCTCTAAGCCAAGTGTGTTCTTAAAGAATCGGAACTTAAATGTGTTTTGAACGGAAGGTTCTGAGGACTAATTGTCCACAGCACTATCTAACGAAGGCAGAAGATGACCAACAATTTCACCTACAAGATATATATATTTTTAACTGCTAGGATTTTTTTTAATTAAAAAGATTAACTGACAATGGGGAACTAGCATGGGTTTCTGTTACCTTTATCATTCTAGATCTTAATCTGAAGTTATTAGAAAATGTATGAATCCAGTTTAAAGACAGGCATGATTGATACTGTCTAAACAATAAATAAGACATTGCACTTAAGATGGACTCTAGTGGTGAAAACTGGTTTTGAAAACACAACATTTCAACCGAATAGTTCACATGCCTAGAAACACTGTTCCAAAAGGCAAAATTATGCAAAGAAGCACAGTGACCTGGGGAACCCGGCTGGAGAACCCAGAGGAAAAGGACTGACGAAACAGAGCATTCAACCCAAAAGTCAGAACAGGACTCAAAGAGAAGCAATACCATCCATTAATATAAGTCCCGTAAGAGGGAAAAAAACCATTAGAAGATCTGTCAACTTCAAACGGCTTAATATATGGGCAACTAGAATCTCTGAAAAGAGATGAGAAATGGAGGAAGAAGGACCGGAAAGAAGAATACTTAAATAATNAGGAAAAGGACTGACGAAACAGAGCATTCAACCCAAAAGTCAGAACAGGACTCAAAGAGAAGCAATACCATCCATTAATACAAGTCCCGTAAGAGGGAAAAAAAACCATTAGAAGATCTGTCAACTTCAAATGGCTTAATATATGGGCAACTAGAATCTCTGGAAAGAGATGAGAAATGGAGGAAGAAGGACTGGAAAGAAGAATACTTAAATAGTNTAATATAAGTCCCGTAAGAGGGAAAAAAACCATTAGAAGATCTGTCAACTTCAAACGGCTTAATATATGGGCAACTAGAATCTCTGGAAAGAGATGAGAAATGGAGGAAGAAGGACCGGAAAGAAGAATACTTAAATAATGGCCAAAACGTTTCCAAACCCAATGAACACTTATAAACCCAGAGATCCAAGAAATCCAATGAAGTCAAGCAGAGGCAACGTGAAGAGAATCACACCGAAGCACATCACTGTCAAACTGCTCAAAGTCAGTGACACGGAGAAGCCTGCAGAATCAGCCCGACGCCGTGCGCGAGGGTAAGGGCGCCATCAGCTTCGTCACTGGGGCTCTGGGCATGCAGCACTGGCTGCCTCCCCCTCCAGCATCCGGGGGTCCCTCCCTTGCCTCAAGCAGGATATCACCTCTGCTTTGTAAGTCCAGCGTCCCAACAACACAAGCTGAGCACAGGTCTCCAGCATCACATCCCAGTACAGCTCTCTCTCCTCCGGGCTCAGATGAGCCCACAGGTCCGGAGAAAAGACCACAGCCATGNCCTCCCTTGCCTCAAGCAGGATATCACCTCTGCTATGTAAGTCCAGCGTCCCAACAACACAAGCTGAGCACAGGTCTCCAGCATCACATCCCAGTACAGCTATCTCTCCTAGGGGCTCAGATGAGCCCACGGGTCCGGAGAAAAGACCACAGCCACGTCTCTAAACTTCACTGACTCCTGGGATATCCCCTTTAGAAATGAAAGAACATGTTTCTCTTCCTCCTTCTTCTTCCGTGCTCAGGGCAAAACACCGCAGAGAGGTCACACCTTAAAACCTCTCAGCTCCAGCACAGCCAGCCACTTGTGGCATACTTTTGAAACACATGAGATTTCTAGCTTAGAATACCAAGTAGCTGAAATTTTAACATAGAGATCACACAGTGTGATCAGGCTGACACACATCATTTGAAAAGTTCACTCTTGATCAGTCTGATGCTCGCTCTCAAACCCAGCCCAGTATTTACAAGACACATGTTACCTAGATCGCAGGCAAACAATTCCCGTTAGATATAAGACATTTCCTGAGTTCAAAAAAGGTGACATGGTCATTCATAAAATTAGAAGTTCTATTAAAAATCACTAGTCCACCTGATGAAAGAAATTATCCCCTGATTTTGTGGGTGAGTTGATGAGAATAAGCCTTACTTATGGTAAAGAACCCGCCTGCCAAAGCAGGAGCTGTAAGAGACACAGGTTCAATCTCTGGGTTGGGAAGATCCCCTGGAGAAGGAAATGGCAACCCATTCCAGTATTCTTGCCTGGAGAATCCCGTGGACTCCAGTTAGTCCAGAGCCCCCAGATGGAGGCAGGCAGGTTACAGTCCATAGGGTTGCAAAGAGTCAGACATGACTGAAGCGCCTTAGCACAGGTACCAGCTGGGTAGCAGTGTTTGAAAATGAACTGACCCTCGGGGCTGCGTGGATCAATCCATGTTAGTGTTGCCACGAAAGAGTATAAAGGGATCGCCAGTGAATGCCCCCTTAATAAAGGAAAGGTGATTTTGTTAAAAAGCCAAGAGATACTTGGGCTTTTGGGACATCAGTAGTTGGAAGGAAAGGCGGACTCATACAGAAGGTAGAGCTGGCTGACTGCAACTTACAAAACTACAGACTTTGCAACGCCAAACCAAGCGCCGGTTTGTTAGCTGTCCTCAGCTCCGAATCTACCCTTCTCTTCTCCGCTCTGAGATCATGGGGCAAACTCTTCCCCACAGAGCCTTGCCAGTGTTCTGTCTGATTCTGCCAGTAGCAGGCCCTAGAGGGAGACTGGAGGTGAGAGGGGAGGGCCCTTCCCAGCTGCTGGTCTCCCGCCGCGTTCCCGGGAGCGCTCTCTGCCCCCGCAGCCTTTTGGGGTCCTCGGAGCACGCGTGAGAGGTTATAGTTCCCGAGCCCTTTTAGGAAGACTTCAAAGGACTGACTTCAACAAAATACAATTGTAGCATAAAAATAATGCCTTTTCACAAAGAAATGGTTGTGAACACAGATAGTACAAGGGAGGAAAAAACCCACAAAGTAAAGAAATGTTGAAAGAACAAATAATAATGTCAGAAGGCTAATACAATTACAAAATACCATAACAGAACTGGTAAGTAAAGATACTCAAAAGTTGGTTCTTTTGCAAAAAACCGAATAATAAATAGATGAACTACAAGCTAACTGGATTAAAAAACAAGAAATAAAAAATTCACAACATTAGCAAAGAAAGGGAAATTAGTTGCAGATGCTGAGAGTTAGAATAATCATAACAGGTGAGTTTGAATAATTTTGTGCAAATAATTTAATACCTTAATTAATTGATTTTTCTCAAAAAATATAAAATAGGAAAATAAAAGATAAGTTCATATAGACTAATAATCATGAAAAAAATAAACACTGTTAAGGAATTCCCCTACTCTTTCCCTGTGAGTATAAAATACAGATGATTTCTTGTATAGGTTATTTCATAGATTTAAAAAAATGCTATTTAAACTTTTTGATAGCACAAAGAGAGAAGAAATATTCCCATTGCTTTTTGTGAAACCACTATAATTATGATACAAAAATATGAAAAAGTAATCTGTCCAGATCTCTTGCATATTGATGCAAACCTCTTAAATAAAACCTCAAAAAAACTCTTGATAAAAATTAAAAGAGCAATATTTCGGAAAAAAATGGGATAGTTCCTAGAAAGTAAGGATGGCTTGATATGAGCAATATTAAGTTGCTAATCGTGGTATTAAGTCCACTGAGTGAAAGGTATTTGATCTTGAAGGATGCTAACATGGCATGTGATCATACTCACTGCTTGTTCTTGATGACTTCAAAGCCCACATGGAAGGAACACTATATGAATATTATCTTGACATAACAATGACTATGTGGAAAATTTTGAAAACAACAGTACTGAGAAGGAATAAACCCTGTTAGATTTAAGACACTGTATGATGCCTTAAAGATTAAAACAATGCACTATGGTGCATGAACAGAGAGCAGATCAATGGGGCAGCACCGAGTTCAGAGGCAGACATCACATACGGAAGCTGGGACTATGAGAGAAGCTGGCTTCTTCAATTCGTGGAGATGGGGCAACCAGTAAACCATCTAGAGAAAAAAGTCAAAATTGAATCTATAACTTATACCTTGTAAGATAACTTCAGTGGATGAAAGATTTAAATGTAACAAATGAAAGTCTTAGAA
>SJYW01040340.1:137747-155780 GCA_006410735.1 Raphicerus campestris
TAGATGTTTTTCTGGAACTCTCTTGCTTTTTCCATGATCCAGTGGATGTTGGCAATTTGATCTCTGGTTCCTCTGCTTTTTCTACACCAGCTTGAACATCTGGAAGTTCATGGCTCATGTACTGCTGAAGCCTGACTTGGAGAATTTTGAGGGTTACTTTACTAGCGTGTGAGATGAGTGCAATTGTGCAGTAGTTTGAGCATTCTTTGGCATTGCTGTTCTTTGGGATTGGAATGAAAAATGACCTTTTCCAGTCATGGGGCCACTGCTGAGTTTTCCAAATTTGCTGGCGTATTGAGTGCAGCACTTTCACAGCATCATTCAGGATTTGAAATAGCTCAACTGGAATTCCATCACCTCCACTAGCTTTGTTCGTAGTGATGCTTTATATTTATGATTCCTTGGACAGTTAATGACTGTTTTTGTGAAACTGTCTGTTTTGCGATGTCATCTTGAAAAGATTGGTTTGGAAATCTGAGTACAGTCTAATGAGCTACATTTTGGTCCTATTTCCTTCATTTGAATTAGTTTCCACCTATCTCCAGGATCATGAGTGGAGCAATTCCCCAAAAGTGATTGGGGCCATAGGTTCGATTCCTGGGTAAATAAGATCTGCTTGAGAAGGAAATGGCAATCCACTCCCCTTCAGTGTTCTTGCATGGAGAATCCTAGGGATGGGAGAGCCTGGTGGGCTGCCATCTAAGGGGTTGCACAGATTCGGACACTACTGAAGTGACTACGCAGCAGCAGCAGCAGCAACTAAATAACAAGCAAAATGTTAGCCACTAAAATTCCCTCTGTTCAAATAAAGATATATATCTCTTTATATAAAATGACTCATGCTAACAGATTGAGTTCATTTCAGTTCAACCACTCAGTCATGTCCAACTCTTTGCAACCCCATGTACCGCAGTACACTAGGCCTCCCTGTCCATCACCAACTTCAGGAGTTTACTCAAACTCATGTCCATTGAGTCGGTGATGTCATCCAACCATTCATCTTCTGTTGTCCCCTTCTCCTCCTGCCCAAATCTTTCCCAGTCTCAGGGTTTTTTTCCAGTGAGTCAGCTCTTCACATCAGGTGGCCAAAGTATTGGAGTTTCAGCTTGAACATAAGTCCTTCCAATGAACACCCAAGACTGATCTCCTTTAGGATGGACTGGCTGGATCTCCTTGCAGTCCAAGGGACTCTCAAGAGTCTTCTCCAACACCACAGTTCAAAAACATCAGTTTTTGGATGCTAAGCTTTCTTTACAGTCCAACTCTCACATTCAAACATGACCACTGGATAAACCATAGCCTTGACTAGACAGATCTTTGTTGGCAAAGTAATAGCTCTGCTTTTAATATGCTGTCTATGTCGGTCATAACTTTCCTTCCAAGAAGTAAGCGTCTTTTAATCTCATGGATGCAGTCACCATCTGCAGTAATTTTGGAGCCCAGAAAAATAAAGTCAGCCACTGTTTCCACTATTTCCCCATCTATTTGCCATGAAGTGATAGGACCAGAGGCCATGATCTTAGTTTTATTGAGCTTTAAGCCAAATTTTTCACTGTCCTCTTTCACTTTCATCAAGAAGCTTTTTAGTTCTTCTTAACTTTCTGCCATAAGGGTGGTGTCATCTTCATATCTGAGGTTATTGATATTTCTCCCAGCAGATTCAATTACCCTTAATAACTCTGTATATTTTATTAGCCATGCCTTATAGTGAAAAAACCAGTCCATCCTAAAGGAGATCAGTCCTGAGTGTTCATTGGAAGGACTGATGTTGAAGCTGAAACTCCAATACTTTGGCCACCTGATGTGAAGAGCTGACTCATTGGAAACGACTCTGATGCTAAGGAGAATGGGAAGACAGAGGATGAGATGATTTGATGGCATCAGTGACTCAGTGGACATGAGTTTGGGTAAACTCAAGAATTTGGTGATGGACAGGGATGCCTGGCATTCTGGGTCTATGGGGTCGCAAAGAGCCAGATACTACTGAGTACTGAGTGACTGAACTGAACTGATAGCATACATGCATCCCATAGTTTTGGTGTCACTAGCTGACTTTCAGTTGGATAACTTAGGTTTAAATTGAGCTGATAATGTCATCTGCTTAATATCATGATTCATATGTTCTGTTGCAACCTTTCCTCCCGACTATTTTATACACTGTGTATGTGAAAGTTACTCTGTTGTGTCCAACTCAGATAACTCCATGGACTGTAGCCCACCAGGCTTCTCTATCCATGGAATTATCTAGGCAAGAATACCGGAGTGTGCTGCCATTTTCTATTCTAATTTTATACACTATAACATACTATATGGAAACCTAAACTTGGAAAATTAATTATAGTCAAGTCTCTATCTTCTTTATAGTATGAAGAGTATACATAAGTTTTTGGAAAAATGATGATGTAATGACTTTATGCTTTTGTGACTGAATTTAATTAAATTTTAATGAATTAGAAAAAAAATTCAAAACAGGCTCATTTATCCATCTTGCATGCCCTGGATACTTGGGTTGTGGCAATCATGTATGCCACAGTCAGAAGAAGGCTTTATGATAAGATTTTCTATACTCTTTCAAAGAAAGGAATATTGAGATTTAAAATAAAAAAGTGATTTATTTGGAAAGCTTGTTTGTAGGGAAGCATGTGGATAAGAACGTAATGTTCACTGCTCTATGAAAATGTATATTTTAAGAACTTAAAATGGAAAGATAAAATGTTTTACTAAAGATGCTAAAATAGATTAGTAATAAATTAGTGTAGTGTACCGTATCAAAACGTTTAATAGGCAAGTATACACTAACTTCTGGTGTGTATGGTTTTCTACAAACAGTTCTCTTTCTCTAAATATGTCTAATTTATATTTGCTTATATTGTTAATTCAAAAATGAAGGAGAAAATATGTCTTTTGTAAAATCTGCTTGCTTTGTGACTTACTATTTAACTTAAATTTAAAGAAAACAATATTTATAATTGCCTGTTAATTGTAGAGTGCAATGTAGATACCACATTATTTCTATTTAATGAAAATGTGTAAAACATATAGCTCTGAACATATATTAATTATTACCAAAATGTAGACTAATTTTATTAAGAAATATTCCTACTAGTTTCAAAAGGATGGTCAAGCATGGTCTGAATCCCATAAAGAAAATAGATAGCCTTCAAAATTCATTATTCTTCAACTCCATTCTATATTTTTATGTGCTTATTTTTTGAGTACTAGCTGTATTTCTGATGTGCAGCTTCTGGAAATTCCATCAAGAGTCACATCTGTGTAGTCATAATATATGTTCATTGGAGGAAGAGATATTTAGGAGATTCATGAATTTAGCACAAAAGTGTCCCTGATGGTAGAAATACACTTTTCATAAATGAGTGCTATGAGTGAATGAAGCAATACATCTCAGCAGATCAATAACCAATGTAATGTACTGTCTCATGGTAAACTTTCTCATCTGAGGTGCAACATACAATAGATCAATAGGAAAATAATTTCAAGAAAAGAGTTACTGACAAATAATTATATTTGAATTATTTCCATTGATATTTTCCCTCTGGTATTTTACTTCAGTTTATACACATGGGATGGGGGTGGGGGAAACAGAGCAATACAATTTAATCAGGGAAATGGAGAATTTGAAATATACTTGATCTACTTCCTATGAAAATATTAGCTTTTCAATTACTTTGTTTAGGATAGCCACCCCCACGTCTGATAATTTTGTTTTATTAGTACCAAATAAAGACCAAGAACAACAATGCAATATAATACAATTTCCTTCAAATTCTAGTCAGTTATGTGATGAGAATTTAGAGAGGTGTGCCTCCTGTTTCAGATTTAGTGTGAAGTGCTAAGAATACAAATAAAAAGGAGATAGCATGACTGTTTACAAATTATGGGTACTCTACGGGTAGACACACTTCTAGACAGTGCAGCTAGTTGGTTTCTAAGCATTAACAATGACTTTGGAAAGGAGACAAAGTCTAAAGTGGTATTAGAAGAAGGAATGAAAAGTTACTGCCAGATATGTCCCAAGAACAATGGAGGATAGAGGGACCAGCAAGGAAAAAGGCTCATGGTGGCAGACAACTAGCTATGTTACAGAATACTGTCCATGTTGTTAATGTTAGAAGTTCACCAGAACTATAATACTGCCTTCTTAATAAAGCTCAGAGAGGAGCCAATGAGGTCTCTTATTTGTCATAACCAGATACTAGCATATTTGCCGCATTTCAGTCCTTAAAAAAAGATTGTAATTGGAAATAATTTTATTAATTGTACTGGAGTTAGAAAACTGTCATATGATTGGCCACCCAGTTCTGGTTTTTGCATTACTGAAATTTGTCCTTTGATACTGGAATGCATTCTAAATAAATGTGGTTATGTTATAAATCATTTTAATACACAATTTTTGCTTCTTATTTTTGCTGATAACATTACTTGCTACTTATTTATATTTATTTTAGACTATGGAAATTATGTTAGACAAAAATCAAATTTGAGCAATTTTCTTATTCAAGTTCAAAATGGGCTGTACATCAGCAGAGACAACTTTCAACATCAACAATGCATTTGACCCAGGAACAGTTAATGAATGTACAGTCATGGTTCAAGAAGTTTTGCAAAGGAGACAAGGGTCTTGAAGATGAATAGCATAGTGGCTGGCCATCAGAAGGTGACAACATCAATTGAGAGCCATCATCAAAGCTGATCATCTACTAACACATGAGAATCTGCCCAAGAACTCAGTGTCAACCACTGTATAGACATTCGGCATTTGAAGCAAATTGAAAGGTGATAAAAGTCGATAAATGGATGCCTCATGAGCTGACTGAAAATCAAACAAAACAAAACAAAACAGAACATCATTTTGAATTGTCATCTTCTCTTATTCTATGCAACAACCAGGAGCAATTTCTCAATTGAATCATGAGTTGCTATGAAAAGTAGATTTTGTAGGACAACTGACAATGACTGGCTCAATGTTTAGACCCAAAAACTCCAAAGTACTTCCTGAAACTAAGCTTGCACCAGAAAAAGGACATAGTCACTGCTTGGTGGTCTGCTGCCCATTTGATTCACTACAGCTTTACAAATCCCAGTGAAACCATTACATCTATTAAGTATGCTCAGCAAATTGATGCAATTAACTGAAAACTACAATACCTATAGCCAGAAAGGGCCCAATTTTTCCCCATGACTACACTTGATTGCATGAAGCACAAGTAACACTTCAAAAGTTGAATGAATTGGGCCAGGAAGTTTTGTCTCATCTGCCATATTCACCTGAACTCTTGGTAACAGACTAACATTTATACAAACATCAACTTTTTGCAGGGAAAAATCTTCTATGACCAGCAAGATGCAGAAAATTCTTTCCAACAGTTCATCTAATCTTGAAGCATGGATTTTTATGCTACAGGAATAACAAACTTACTTCTCATTGGCAAAAATGTGATGATTGTAATGATTCCTATTTTTGATTAATAAGATATATTTGAGCCTAGTTATAATGACTTAAAATTCATGGTCTGAAGCTGCAATTACCTTTGTACCAACCTAATAAATAATACCTTCATGTTATTTGTAAATTTCCCCCACTTTTGAAGGAGCAGAAGTCATATGTCTTGATAGTAGCTCCCTCAGCCAAGTCTTCACCTGTGATGAAATCATATGAAATGACTCAGCCAATCAGATACTGCCAATCAAATTGTTTATTTAATAGCTAATGATATAAGAACAAAGATGTTGGACAATTCATTGTAGTGGTAGCTGTGAAAGTTATATTAACATTATCAAGAGTTCCTTGCAAAATGGTGCTGTCAAGTACTGGCAGCATCTGCAGTGTAAGCTGTGATATGTGGTACACAGCAGTGACAATGGTGATTAAGATTTAATTACAATTATGGGCAGAAATATGCATTTAAATTAAGCACCTTGAATAATTTGAAATAACTAGTCTAGTAACACTTTTTTAGAAACATCACTTAGGAGTGCGGAGGAAGATGGCGGAGGAATAGGATGGGGAGAACACTCTCTCCCTCGCTACTTCATCAAAAGAACATTTCAAGCTGAATAAACTCCACAAAACAACTTCTGAATGCTCGCAGAGGACATCAGGCATCCAGCAAAGCAGATCATCGGCTACAAAAACAGGTAGGAATAAATATAAGGGACGAGAAAAAAGACAAAGGAGGTAGGGAGGGAGCCCCGTCCCGGGAAGGGAAGCCTGTCCCGGGAAGAGACTGTTAAGAAGAGAGAGCTCCAATCTCCAGGAAACTCTCACACAGCCGTGTATAGGTCGAACCTGGGAAGCACGGACGGCAACAGGACAGGAAGGAAAAATGGGTGATTAAAACCAAGGGAATACGAATCCAGCAGCGGGTCTCCGGCGGATAGGCAGCGCAAGCGCCTGCCCCCGGCACNTTCTCAATTGAATCATGAGTTGCTATGAAAAGTAGATTTTGTAGGACAACTGACAATGACTGGCTCAATGTTTAGACCCAAAAACTCCAAAGTACTTCCTGAAACTAAGCTTGCACCAGAAAAAGGACATAGTCACTGCTTGGTGGTCTGCTGCCCATTTGATTCACTACAGCTTTACAAATCCCAGTGAAACCATTACATCTATTAAGTATGCTCAGCAAATTGATGCAATTAACTGAAAACTACAATACCTATAGCCAGAAAGGGCCCAATTTTTCCCCATGACTACACTTGATTGCATGAAGCACAAGTAACACTTCAAAAGTTGAATGAATTGGGCCAGGAAGTTTTGTCTCATCTGCCATATTCACCTGAACTCTTGGTAACAGACTAACATTTATACAAACATCAACTTTTTGCAGGGAAAAATCTTCTATGACCAGCAAGATGCAGAAAATTCTTTCCAACAGTTCATCTAATCTTGAAGCATGGATTTTTATGCTACAGGAATAACAAACTTACTTCTCATTGGCAAAAATGTGATGATTGTAATGATTCCTATTTTTGATTAATAAGATATATTTGAGCCTAGTTATAATGACTTAAAATTCATGGTCTGAAGCTGCAATTACCTTTGTACCAACCTAATAAATAATACCTTCATGTTATTTGTAAATTTCCCCCACTTTTGAAGGAGCAGAAGTCATATGTCTTGATAGTAGCTCCCTCAGCCAAGTCTTCACCTGTGATGAAATCATATGAAATGACTCAGCCAATCAGATACTGCCAATCAAATTGTTTATTTAATAGCTAATGATACAAGAACAAAGATGTTGGACAATTCATTGTAGTGGTAGCTGTGAAAGTTATATTAACATTATCAAGAGTTCCTTGCAAAATGGTGCTGTCAAGTACTGGCAGCATCTGCAGTGTAAGCTGTGATATGTGGTACACAGCAGTGACAATGGTGATTAAGATTTAATTACAATTATGGGCAGAAATATGCATTTAAATTAAGCACCTTGAATAATTTGAAATAACTAGTCTAGTAACACTTTTTTAGAAACATCACTTAATTTTTATGACAAATCACTGAATCCATCTATTCATTCAGTCATTCAAAAAACTATTAAAATCCTAGTATGATTCTAAGCATTGGCGATATGGTGGTTAATGTCTTAGGCAGATATCAGCTCTTGAATGGCTTACATTTTTGTATGCTATGTGTAATGGCAGTTGGGGGGAGGAGATAAACAATAAATAAATTAAAATGCTAGATGTTTATACTTTATATAATATTAAAGCAAAGTATGTGAATTCAGATAGTGGACTTAACATTTTATGGTTATTTAGTAAAGAGTATTTTTATAAGAAGATATGTGAGAAAGGATAGTAAGTGCAGATGGAGGGAAATCACAATATGTTGTAGAGAAGAGCAACTATGAGTGCCAGGAATTTGGAAAAAATTTAGTGCATTTGAAGAATGGCAAAAACTTGGTATGGCTACAGGGGAGACAAAAACATTTGCCATCTGGGCATGAGATCTGTCAGCATTCCTTGGGACTATTGGGGCATTTTACCTTTTTCTACTTGAGATGTGAAATTATTGGAAGATCTCAATCCCAGACTTGATCCTACTGTCATGACAAGAGATTAGGGACACTCCCTACATATGCCACATGATGCTCAAATGAAGGGTGTGATTTGAGGAGATGAACACAGTCTTTCAGGGTATGAGAGAGGAGAATTTATGGATACAGAAAAAAGTGGTTGATAAAATTAATGAGATCACATGGAAATGTTCTCCTGAATGCTTCCCTTTTTTGAGTAAAATACAAAACAGTATTACTACTATCTCAAATTTTAATTGAGAGGGACAAGTGAGTACATGGATTAGGAACATGCAGTCAACTTGGAAAACACGAAGGAGAGTTGGCACTTGAAATCATGAATATCAAATGGGGCCAGGTAGCAAGCTTGTGAATCTCCCTTGCAAACTCAAACTCTGTTCTACAGGAATAGAGTAAGCAAAGATCTCAATTTTACCAGAATGTTTTTTTTCAGGTGAGATAAATGATGGGAGAAAGGTACAAGGGAGCTGGAAATACATAAAAATTACTGAATTTAATAAGTCATTAAGTGTTTTAAACTACGTGTACAAGAAAGTAAGGGCATTATAGGCTGAGTGATATAGAAAATAAAACAGTATCTACATGTTGTAAATTATTGTTCAGTCACTAAGTTGTGTCCTACTCTTCCTGACTACATGGACTACAGCATGCCAGGCTCCTCTGTCTCCCACTATCTCCCAGAGTTTGCTCAAACTGATGTCCATTGATGCTACTTGGTCACCTCATCCTCTGTCACCACCTTCTCCTCCTGCCCTCAAACTTTCATAGCAATACAATTTTTTCTGATGAATCAGCTCTTTGTATCAAGAGGCCAAACTCTGGGAGCTTCAACTTCACCATCAGTCCTTTCAGTGAATATTCAGAGTTGATTTCCTTTAGGACTGACTGGTTTGTTCTCTTTGTAGTCCAAGGGACTCTCAAGAGTCTTCTCCAGCACCACAATTCAAGAGCATCAGTTACTTAGTGCTCAGCCTTCTTTATGGTCCAATGTAAATTGTACATGACTCTTAGAAAAATCATAGCTTTAACAATATGAACCTTTGTTGGCAAAGTGATGTCTCTGCTTTTCAATATAATGTCGAGGTTTGTCATAGCTTTCCTTCCAAGAAACAGGTGTCTTTTAATTTCATTGCTGTAGTCTCCCTTCATAGAGATTTTGGAGTCTGAGAAAATGCCCATGTTCAATCCTGCCATCTCTTGCTTGAATACATCCAATTTACATTGATTCATGGACCTGACATTCCAGATTCCTATACAATATTGTCCTTTACAGCATCAGACTTTATTTTAACCACCAGATACATCCACAACTAAGCATCATTTCCACTTTGGCCTAAGAGCTTCATTTTTTCTGGAGTGTAACTGCATTCTGCTCTTACCTAGTAGCATATTGGACACCTTCTGACCTGGGGTTCTCATTTTAGGGTGTCATATATTTTTGCTTTTTCATACTGTTCCTGGGGTTCTAACAGCAAGAATACTGGAGTGGTTTGCCATTTTCTTCTCTAATGGATCATGTTTTGTCAGAACTCTTCTCTATGACCAATGAGTCTTGGGTGGCCCCGCATGGCATGGCTTATAGCTTCATTGAGTTATGAAAACCCCTTTGTCACAACAAGGCTGTGATTCATGAAGGGATACTGTCAGTACAGGTGAGTATAATCATTGTAGAATTTATGATTCTGGAAATATCAAACTGAAAGTTTTGATGTGTTGGCTTAAGATCCTAATGCTAAATATTAAATTGTGAATGTATTTCAGTTACTATGAATGTAAAAGACTAAAACATGACTATAGAAATTTGGAAGAGAAATAGAGTAGAGACAGAATCACTGGAGGGAGATGACAAGTTAGGGAATGGCCAGGGCAATTGTGAAATCATCTATGTGGATAATGCAATCACCAAGAATTACCAAGAATCATGACAGGTTTAATATTTAAGAATGAGACATTGAATCAGAAGCAAAAAATTCAAGGAATGAGGCAGAATGATCCAAGTCAGTCAGTTCAGTTTAGTGCAGTTGCTCAATTATGCCTGACTCTTTGTGATTTCATGGACTGAAGCACACCAGGCCTCCCTGTCCATTACCAACTCCCAGAGATTACTCAAACTCATGTCCATAGAGTCGGTGATGCCATTCAACCATCTCATCCTCTGTCATCCCTGTTTCCTGCTTTCAATCTTCCCCAGCATTGGGGTATTTTCCAATGAGTCAGTTCTTTGCATCAGGTGGCCAAAGTATTGAAGCTTCACCTTCAGCATTAGTCCTTTGAATGAATATTCAGAACTGATTTCCTTTAGGATTGATTGGTTTGATTTCTTTGCTGTCCAAGGAATGTTCAAGAGTCTTCTCTACCACCACAGTTCAAAAGCATCAATTCTTCAGTACTCAACTTTCTTGATGGTCCAACTCTCATATCCATACATGACTACTGGAAAAAAAACTTAGCTTTGAATAGATGTACCTTTGTTGGCAAAGCAATGTCTCTGCTTTTTAAAATGATGTCTAGGTTTGTCATAGCTTTTCTTCCAAGGAGCAAGCATTTTTTAATTTCATGACTGCAGTCACCATCTGCAGTGATTTTGGAGCCCAAGAAAATAAAGTATGCAACTGTTTTATTTGTTTCCTCATCTATTTGCCATGAAATGATGAAACCAGAGGCTATGATCTACTTTTTTTGAATGTTGAGTTTTAAGCCAGCTTTTTCATTTTCAGCAAGAGGTTCTTTAGTTCTCCTTCATTTTCTGCCATGACAGCGGTATCGTCCACATAATCTGAGGTTATTGAAATTTCTCCTGGCAATGTGGATTCCAGCCAGTGCTTCATCCAGCCAGCATTTTTTGTGATGTACTCTGTGTATAAGTTAAATAAGCAGGGCAATATACGGCATTGATATACTCCTTTCCCAATTTGGAACTAGTCCATTGTTCCATGTCTATTTCTAACTGTTGCTTCTTGGCCTGCATACAGATTTCTCAGGGGGCAGGTAAGGTGGTCTGGTATCCCCATCTCTGTAAGAATTTCCCACATTTTTTGTGATCCACACAGTCAAAGGTTTTGGTATAGTCAGTGAAGCAGAAATAGATATTTTTCTGGAATTCTCTTGCTTTTCTATGACCCAACGAATGTTGACAATTTGATCTCTGCTTCTACTGCCTTTTCTAAATCCATCTTGAACACCTGGAAGTTCTTGATTCTCATAAAGATCAAAGTCTGTAGACAATAGCAATATGGAAATATCCATATTGCAAAGGAAATAACCTAAGCAAGCTTTATATAATTCCATTATTTTTAAAATTATAAAGTGTTACTGCTTTTGAACATGAAGAATTAAATGTCTTCCAAAAATTTGTTCTGGCTTCAAAAGTGAGAACAAAGAAAACATTTTTATCTAGGGATGAGTTTTGTACCACATTCATAAGGGAAGGGTAAGAGTTGAACACTTAATGGGAAATAGATGATAAAACAGTGGAAACAGTGTTAGACTTTATTTTGGGGGCTCCAAAATAACTGCAGATTGCAGCCATGAAATTAAAAGATGCATACGCATTGAAAGAAAAGTTATGACCAACCTAGATAGCATATTGAAAAGCAGAGACACTACTTTGCCAACAAAGGTCCATCTAGTCAAGGCTATGGTTTTTCCAGTAGTCATGTATAGATGTGAAAGTTGGACTGTGAAGAAATCTGAGTGCCAAAGAATTGATGCTTTTGAACTGTGGTGTTGGAGAAGACTCTTGAGAGTTCCTTGGACTGCAAGGAGATCCAACCAGTCCATTCTAAAGGATATCAGTCCTGGGTGTTCATTGGAAGGAATGATGCTAAAGTTGAAACTCCAGTANCCAACGAATGTTGACAATTTGATCTCTGCTTCTACTGCCTTTTCTAAATCCATCTTGAACACCTGGAAGTTCTTGATTCTCATAAAGATCAAAGTCTGTAGACAATAGCAATATGGAAATATCCATATTGCAAAGGAAATAACCTAAGCAAGCTTTATATAATTCCATTATTTTTAAAATTATAAAGTGTTACTGCTTTTGAACATGAAGAATTAAATGTCTTCCAAAAATTTGTTCTGGCTTCAAAAGTGAGAACAAAGAAAACATTTTTATCTAGGGATGAGTTTTGTACCACATTCATAAGGGAAGGGTAAGAGTTGAACACTTAACGGGAAATAGATGATAAAACAGTGGAAACAGTGTTAGACTTTATTTTGGGGGCTCCAAAATAACTGCAGATTGCAGCCATGAAATTAAAAGATGCATACGCATTGAAAGAAAAGTTATGACCAACCTAGATAGCATATTGAAAAGCAGAGACACTACTTTGCCAACAAAGGTCCATCTAGTCAAGGCTATGGTTTTTCCAGTAGTCATGTATAGATGTGAAAGTTGGACTGTGAAGAAAGCTGAGTGCCAAAGAATTGATGCTTTTGAACTGTGGTGTTGGAGAAGACTCTTGAGAGTCCCTTGGACTGCAAGGAGATCCAACCAGTCCATTCTAAAGGATATCAGTCCTGGGTGTTCATTGGAAGGAATGATGCTAAAGTTGAAACTCCAGTACTTTGTCCATCTGATATGAAGACTTGAGTCACTGGAAAAGATTCTGATGCTGGGAGGGATTGGGGGCAGGAGGATGAGGGGATGACAGAGAATGAGATAGCTGGATGGCATCACTGACTCGATGGTTGTGAGTCTGAGTGAACTCTGGGAGTTGGTGATAGACAAGGAAGGCTGGCGTGCTGCACTTCATGGGGTCACAAAGAGTCGGACACGACTGAGCAACTGAACTGAACTGAACTGAAGAGTTGAACATGTTAATGCTCTTTAGAATTTAATGGAAGCAATTGTTTATGGGACAATTTCTAAACTTATGGCTTGGTTTTCCTTGAAGAAATTTATCACTATTGTTTCTCTAAGGATTAAGAGTTTCAGTAGAGATAGGTATTTAGCTGGAAGGTTAATAGAGAGGGAAAGGAAAAAGGAAATGGTGGACAAATAGAGAATGAGGGGGAAAAGGAATGATTACAAAGATAATTAAAAGAAAGAGGAACTAAAGAAGTAGGAAGGAAGAGAAGAGAAAGAAATATGGTGAAGGTAGATGAGTAAGCCCTGGAGAGTATGAAGGAAATAGAAGAGTTGTTTCCCATAGGTTATAAAGCAAAAATTGAAATAAAAGACAGAGGGAAGAGAAAGAGGGTTAATTATTATTCAATACTTTAGGCAAATAATTTTCTGAGGTGGAATTATCTGAACTGTAAGCAGTAAGAAACAGAAGAAAAGTGGTGCTCAGCATGCGTATGATGCCAGGACAGGCACACCATAGGAAAGGATCATTCAGTTGACAGCTTCCCACTCCTGGAATCAGATTGCACAGCCAGCCTAGGACAGTTTAATTGATACTGTTTATGCCAGGATGTGGCAGAGTGACACTGTACTAGGCTGAGAGAGGGAGACCATTGAGATTTGATTGTGAGGGATTGCCACAAATCAGGCTTTTATAACTTTATGAAATGGTTCATGTGGCTTAAAGTGTAATGTTCTTTTTCATTAGCATCGATAAGAGTTTAAAATGGAACAAAATTAAAAGAACCTAATGACAAAAATTTCTTTAAAGCCGTGTATTGTCTAACATCTTCAGAGTTTCTACTTTACCACAATCTGTCATTGAAAACACAGCATGATCCTTTTTAAAATTCAGTATGATATAGGACAAAAATTTTACAAAGCAGTATCATACTTGTTTATGACTTTGTGTTTTAAATATGTTTTAAATTGTTTTTTGACGTCTTTCACATGTGTAAGGTTTACATGCATGAATCACATAAACAGGGGAAATACATTGAAAACTAATGCTAAATATGCAATAAATAATGGTTATAATTTTGAGGCAAATGATCCCTAACAAGATTAAGCCAAAAATACTTTATAAAAAGAAAGATTGAACCACAGAAGAATCACTTGAGAAACTTACCAACCCGGGTATTTGTATGCAAGCTCCAAAAAAAGAACTTCAACTTACCTAAGCAAAAAAGAGGATTGGGACAGTTAACAGAACACAGAGCTCAAAAGACAGAAGAGTATATGCTTTGGGTGGCCTGCATTACATCCCCTGGGCTAGTCTGTGAATGCATCACAGCTGTGCATGACAGTGTCCCACCTGAAGCTAGTACTCCACAAGTGTCTATTTTTTTCTGCCTCAAGGCTTTCTCTTAAGCCTCTGGAGCCTGTTCTGCCTGCAGGTGTAGCCTAAGTGGGCAGGGAAATAAATGGCCTTCAGGGCAGCCCTCATACAATAGGGAATCATTGCAGAGGGTGACCATCCAAGCCTTCAGACATACCTGTGTCTAAGGTATCCTCCATACTTCCCTAGCACCCACTCTTGTGCCTAATTCGGAGACATAGATTAATCTTACTTTTTCATCCCTGTTGTATGCATTCATTCAAATTCTCATTTCAAGCTCTGCTTTTGGAGGAGCCCCAAATTAAGATAACAAGAGATAGGAAAGTGCTGATAATGTCTCTAGAAGTAAGGTGTGTTCTTCAGAATATTATCACAGATTCAACTATTGTCATCCCTGAGTCATCATTCTAATTGTCCAAGGACTGTTATTTTGCTTTAGCTTGATGCATGGATCTACTGACTGACTGGCAGAGGGCTGTATTACTTTCTCATTGCCACTATAACAAATTACCATAATCTAGTGGCTTAAAACAAGCCATGTTTATTACCTTATATTTTTGGAGGTCAGCAGTTGGAAACGAGGTTTACAGAGTTAAAATCAAGGTGAGAACAAGGCTGCATTCCTTTTGTAGATTCCAATTGAGAATTATTTCTTAGCCTTTTCTAGCTTTTAGAGACCAACTGTGTTCATGAATCCCACTTACACTTTCAAAGCATGTCTCTAACTTCTGCTTCCATCATGATATCACCTTTTCTGATTCTGACTCTTTTAAGTTCATACATGGTTACATTGGCTGATTCAAATAAATGATGACTTCCTCATCACCAAATTCTTAATCATATCTATCAGGTACCATTGCTAAGCAAAGTGACATATGTTTGGGTCCTGATGTTGTAGACAAGGACATCTTTGAGGGGTATATTATTTTGTGTACAAGAGTTCAGCATCCCGACAGTNCTGAACTGTAAGCAGTAAGAAACAGAAGAAAAGTGGTGCTCAGCATGCGTATGATGCCAGGACAGGCACACCATAGGAAAGGATCATTCAGTTGACAGCTTCCCACTCCTGGAATCAGATTGCACAGCCAGCCTAGGACAGTTTAATTGATACTGTTTATGCCAGGATGTGGCAGAGTGACACTGTACTAGGCTGAGAGAGGGAGACCATTGAGATTTGATTGTGAGGGATTGCCACAAATCAGGCTTTTATAACTTTATGAAATGGTTCATGTGGCTTAAAGTGTAATGTTCTTTTTCATTAGCATCGATAAGAGTTTAAAATGGAACAAAATTAAAAGAACCTAATGACAAAAATTTCTTTAAAGCCGTGTATTGTCTAACATCTTCAGAGTTTCTACTTTACCACAATCTGTCATTGAAAACACAGCATGATCCTTTTTAAAATTCAGTATGATATAGGACAAAAATTTTACAAAGCAGTATCATACTTGTTTATGACTTTGTGTTTTAAATATGTTTTAAATTGTTTTTTGACGTCTTTCACGTGTGTAAGGTTTACATGCATGAATCACATAAACAGGGGAAATGCATTGAAAACTAATGCTAAATATGCAATAAATAATGGTTATAATTTTGAGGTAAGTGATCCCTAACAAGATTAAGCCAAAAATACTTTATAAAAAGAAAGATTGAACCACAGAAGAATCACTTGAGAAACTTACCAACCCGGGTATTTGTATGCAAGCTCCAAAAAAAGAACTTCAACTTACCTAAGCAAAAAAGAGGATTGGGACAGTTAACAGAACACAGAGCTCAAAAGACAGAAGAGTATATGCTTTGGGTGGCCTGCATTACATCCCCTGGGCTAGTCTGTGAATGCATCACAGCTGTGCATGACAGTGTCCCACCTGAAGCTAGTACTCCACAAGTGTCTATTTTTTCTGCCTCAAGGCTTTCTCTTAAGCCTCTGGAGCCTGTTCTGCCTGCAGGTGTAGCCTAAGTGGGCAGGGAAATAAATGGCCTTCAGGGCAGCCCTCATACAATAGGGAATCATTGCAGAGGGTGACCATCCAAGCCTTCAGACATACCTGTGTCTAAGGTATCCTCCATACTTTCCTAGCACCCACTCTTGTGCCTAATTCGGAGACATAGATTAATCTTACTTTTTCATCCCTGTTGTATGCATTCATTCAAATTCTCATTTCAAGCTCTGCTTTTGGAGGAGCCCCAAATTAAGATAACAAGAGATAGGAAAGTGCTGATAATGTCTCTAGAAGTAAGGTGTGTTCTTCAGAATATTATCACAGATTCAACTATTGTCATCCTTGAGTCATCATTCTAATTGTCCAAGGACTCTTATTTTGCTTTAGCTTGATGCATGGATCTACTGACTGACTGGCAGAGGGCTGTATTACTTTCTCATTGCCACTATAACAAATTACCATAATCTAGTGGCTTAAAACAAGCCATGTTTATTACCTTATATTTTTGGAGGTCAGCAGTTGGAAACGAGGTTTACAGAGTTAAAATCAAGGTGAGAACAAGGCTGCATTTCTTTTGTAGATTCCAACTGAGAATTATTTCTTAGCCTTTTCTAGCTTTTAGAGACCAACTGTGTTCATGAATCCCACTTACACTTTCAAAGCATGTCTCTAACTTCTGCATCCATCATGATATCACCTTTTCTGATTCTGACTCTTTTAAGTTCATACATGGTTACATTGGCTGATTCAAATAAATGATGACTTCCTCATCACCAAATTCTTAATCATATCTATCAGGTACCATTGCTAAGCAAAGTGACATATGTTTGGGTCCTGATGTTGTAGACAAGGACATCTTTGAGGGGTATATTATTTTGTGTACAAGAGTTCAGCATCCCGACAGTGACAACAGATATGATGAAGATATCTCTCCCAGAATAAATGTGTTTTTGTTCGGTCACTCAGTTATGTCCAACTCTTTGTGACCCGATAGACTGTAGTACACCAAGCTTCCTTAGTCCTTTACTATCTCCTGGAGTTTGGTGAAACTCATGTCCACTGAATCAATGATGCTATCCAACCATAGGGTGCTGACAAAAGGGTAGCAGAAATCACAAGCGATAAAAACCACTTCAAGAAAAATTACCATTTATATGTGATTAATTTTCCCCAAACATTATTTTGAAATCACTATTTAATAGTCTACCATGTCTCAGATATTCAGCTGGGCCCTAGATTACTCCCTCCCTCTAAATATATTGCAGCATATGTGATAAAACAAAATAGAAAAAGATCAAGTTTCAAAAACACATCATCTTTGTCTAATGGTACACTGGAGTTAGTACTGGATAACTTAAGTACAAATCCCAGCATCCAGATATAGCTTTCTTCTCAAATTTAACAAGTCCTAAGCACACCAGACACCTGCCAACAACACTCACATGATAGTATATATACACACACACATTCTTCTATACGTGAGTATCTGAAAGCAATCAGCTTTGGACTAAGAATTATTAAAAAGTATTCTCTAGAAAAAATATCTGTCATGACTGTTGAACTGCCTACTTTTGTAACATCCAACATTGTTTCTTCTGCAACTTCATAAACCCTTTCAATAGAATATATCTACTGTATTTGTTATGGACAAAATATCTGTGTCCTCCAAATTCAAATGTTGAAACTCTAATCCCAATATGAAGGTCTTAGGAGGTGGGGCTTTGGGGAGGTAATTAGGTTTTGGTGGAGCCTTCATGAATGAGACTAGGGCCCTTATAAACAGGATTCCAAATGGTTTCCTTACTCTCTTTTCACCAAGTGAGGATAACAAGCAAACAACCCAAA
>SJYW01040345.1:0-12758 GCA_006410735.1 Raphicerus campestris
TTAGCTCTGCTTATGGTAAAAAGGTATTTTTTTAGCCCCCAGGCTGGGGAAGATGGGCACACAAGCTTGTCTGATTCTCGCTAGACTGCAGACTCCTGAGGACAGGATCTAGGTATTGCTTGCTGGAGAAGAGGGCCAGAGAGGATGAGACGGTTGGATGGCATCACCGATCCAGTGGATATGAACTTGGGCAAACTCCAGCAGTTGGTGAGGGCAGGGAAGCCTGATGTGCTGCAGTCCATGGGAGTCAAAAAGAGTCGGGCACGACTTAGTGACTAAACAACAAGCCCTTTCCACCATGACACGTGCATTCACACGCATTTGCCGGATTTTCATTAGACTGTAAACTCCTGAGAACAGGGTTAGGGTTTGTTTGATTTCATCATTCCATAGCCAGGCACAGTGCCTGCCAACACAGCTATAAAATGACAGAATTTTGACTAAAACCCATGCGTCCTGACGAACTTTGCATTACATAAGAACCTTGGGATGACCTATTTTTAATGTAGTAAATGCAGTCCCCTCCCGCCTTTGAGTTTCCTCGTTTGTTTGCCTAATCTCAGTCACTCTTTTCTCATCACTCTGCCTTCCCAGCAGCCACTCTTTGGGCTGGTCCTTTGGTACACTTTGTTTTAAAAAGTGTTTCTGGGCAATCACGGGAAGACATTTCAGAGTCTCATTCAAGGTCAGGAGAGGTTAGGGAATCCAGGAATCGCCAATTCCCAGGCTGAACACTGGAGGGAAACGTTCTGAAAACCAGCAGCAACTTTCCGCCTCTTCATCCATACTTGAAGAGGGTGAGAGAGTAGAGAGGCAGCAGCAAGCAGAAATCTTAAGGAGCTTCAGAAATCCAGTAAGTAACTGTAAAGCCCTAGAAAGGCAGGGTTTGAGTAAAATGAATAGCTAGCTGTAAAGTCTCACCTACATATCCGGCATTAGGGGAACCACTTTACATGTGACTTCCTCTTTAAGCCTTCAAGCATTCCTAAGGGACAGATACTATTATACCCATTTTGTAGAAGACAAAACAGAGGCCAGGAGCGATGACGTGACTTGCCCAATAGCACATAGCTAGTTAGCTTTAGGTCCCTTAGAATCCAGGCTCATCTGTCTCCCCAGCTAGGAATTACCGGTTTTCCGGAATGCCAGTGCAGGGCATGTCCAAAAGACGAACCGGAAGCTCCAACAAAGGCGAAAGGGGCCGGGGCCAGCCCAGCAGCCGGCGGCCGGCGGGGCGGGCTTTTCCAGGGGCCCCTTTTCAGCGCGGTCCGCTGCCGGGGCCCGCCGCCCGGGGCTGGCGCCGTGCTCGCGGCGGGCGCGGTCCCGGGCGCGGCCGGGCCGCGGGTCCCGACGTACGGAGAGGCCGAGGGTGGGCGCGCAGCTGCCTCGGTTCGCGGGGCCGAGGCGGCGCGGCCGAGCAGATGGTGACGGCGGGGAGCGGCCGTTTGGCGTTCGTAGCACTTTCCTTTGCGCATATGTTGCGAGCGGGCAGGCGGCTGAGGGGACGACCTCGAGCCCGCTGCGGCCGCCAGTTGCTAGCCCTGGATCGCAGCTCCGAACCCCAACCCCGGCCTGCGCCCATAGGAGAGGGGGCTTGGCACCGACGCAGCTGCTCGGCCCATCGGGTGACAACGGCTCACTGTCCTTTTCCTCACCATCGGGCTACAAGAAAGGTCTCAGTCCCATTTTACAGCTGGAAAACTGAAGTCTGAGAAGGAACTGACCACCAGCAGGACCAGAACTAGAACTGGAGTTGGCTGGCTCCTGCCTGAGTGCTTGGCTCCACGTGGGGACCAGGGTGTCCCCAGCCTAAGGGTCACCCCAGATAGCAAGTGAACTTTCTAGAGCTTGTTTGTCCGTCTTCCAAAAATGTTCTTCCATCTGCAGAACCTTTGCACGTGATGTTCTTCTGAACCTTCTCCCCAGTCCCCTTCAAACCCAATCAGGGGTCACATACCAGGAGACGTCCTTAATCATGGCTGTGACCACGTGGTTAACGTGTTTGTGCTCCCACTCGCATTACCCAACTGTGAGCTCCATGAGGACAAGAGTACTGTGTACTTGTTTGGTCTGCATTCTATTCCCAGTGCAGAATAGGCTCTCAAGAAATAGTTATGAATAAAGGAGTGGTTGAATGGATGAGTGACTGGATGAACAGCCTTCATGAATCAGTACCTGCTTCCTCACCATCCAATGATCAGCTTGTTGGAAGTCTGGGCAGGGCTGGTAATTCAAGAAGGAAGGGCTGTTTGGAATTTCTGCCTCTTCACAATTGTGCCTTTCTAAAAAAAATTTTTTTTTTAATTTTTAATTGGAGGATAATTTCTTTACAATGCTGTGTTGGTTTCTGCCATACAAAAATGTGAATCAGCCGTAAATATAAACATGTTCCTTCCCTCTTGAAACTCTCTCCTACCCCCAACCCCATCCCACCCCTCTAGGATGTCACAGGGCACTGGGTTGAGCTCCTTGCAGTCATACAGTAACTTCCTATTAATTAAACTTGTCTTGTGGCTGTTCCCCTTCCCTCTCCTCTCCAGCCCACACAGTTGCTCTGTTAGTGGAGACCCAGTCCTTCCTTTCCCGTTGACAGAGTGGAATCTTCCTCATGCTGAGGAGTGAAGTGACCCTTAGTAAGATGCAACCTGGCCAAAAAGAGCCAAATGAGAAAGTTGGCAGCTTTGTAAATGGTTTTTCCGGGAAAAACGGCCATTAAAATGAATCTTTTTAAGTTGCTTTTCTGACCTGCTTGGTAGGAGAGCTAGGGGTTCCGTGACATTGGAGAGTGTCCCAGACAGAAAGAATTCAGATCCAACCAATATTTATTGATGTCTGCTAGATGCCAAGGGCCCCTTGGGACTTTTTGCTAAACATCTTGAAGGATTCTTGGCATGTTCAAGGCCTCATCTGAACCTTCCGCAAGCTCTGGGACCTGGGATTCATTGTGTCCCCTCTTCAGCAAAGGGCACAGAGGCTCATGGGGTCAAATGGCCTGTCCAAGATCACTCTGCTGCAATTTCATCCAGAAATGGGTTTCATGGCATTTTGAATTTCACCAAATGTAATTTTTTGGTGATTTTTAAAAGCTCTCTTAAATTTGTTAGTACTTGCAGGATGATAATTTGGCTGCTTTTATGCCATCTCCCCTGCTGGAAAAATGATTGCCTCCTTGAGTGGTCTCAAACTGACAGAGCCTGGTCTCCTGGTTTACTGAATTCAATAATTCTTTCATTTCAGCGAGAAGACAATAGCAGTAAGTCCCTTAATAGGTCTAAGAGCTATTGCTTATTCATACCCATCATGAATTGACTAAGTAGCGCTGTTACCGAGTTGAATTCTTTATAGACATTAGCTCATTTAAATGTCACAGCAACTTCAATAAGGTAAGCAGTTTTTGTCCCCATGGTANTTCCTGGTTTACTGAATTCAATAATTCTTTCATTTCAGCGAGAAGACAATAGCAGTAAGTCCTTAATAGGTCTAAGAGCTATTGCTTATTCATACCCATCATGAATTGACTAAGTAGCGCTGTTACTGAGTTGAATTCTTTATAGACATTAGCTCATTTAAATGTCACAGCAACTTCAATAAGGTAAGCAGTTTTTGTCCCCATGGTACGCGTGAAGAAACAAAAGATCTAAGAAGTTAAGTAATTTCCCCAAGATCAAGCACAAGTGGGTTACAGAGTTAGAATCCAAACCCAGGCAGTTAACCACTAGATGCATGCTTGTTATTGGCTTTCAGGCTTTCTCTTGGAAGCCCTAGAGATGAAGGGGACCGAAGCAAGGAACAGGGCAGGGCAGGCCTGAAAGCCTAGTCCACTCCAACCAGGATGGCTCCGCTCTTAACCTCTGTGGTGGCTCTGTAAGATATTATTGGCAAAGCATTTCAAATGTAAAAAAAAAAAAAAAAAAAAAAAAAAAAGGAGCAAACAACAACTTAGAAGTTGGGACCTGCTCCTGGAGTCTAGCCTTGTCTCCGCTGTGCATCATTCAGATGCCCGGCCCTGCGTCTCAGCAAATGGAAGCTGTGTTGAATAAAATGGATCACTGCGTACTGGGGAAGCTATTGCGCTGCACTTTAGTCTCTGCTCCTTCCAGAGCTTCCAAGGGCACCTGTAACCATGTAGAGAAGACCCTCCCAGATCTATGTCCAACTGGTGGTCATGGAAAGGAAGAACTTTGTGCAGTTCAGAGAAGAGACNAACCACTAGATGCATGCTTGTTATTGGCTTTCAGGCTTTCTCTTGGAAGCCCTAGAGATGAAGGGGACCGAAGCAAGGAACAGGGCAGGGCAGGCCTGAAAGCCTAGTCCACTCCAACCAGGATGGCTCCGCTCTTAACCTCTGTGGTGGCTCTGTAAGATATTGTTGGCAAAGCATTTCCAATGCTTAAAAAAAAAAAAAAAGGAGCAAACAACAACTTAGAAGTTGGGACCTACTCCTGGAGTCTAGCCTTGTCTCCACTGTGCATCACTCAGATGCCCAGCCCTGCGTCTCAGCAAATGGAAGCTGTGTTGAATAAAATGGATCACTGTGTACTGGGGAAGCTATTGCACTGCACTTTAGTCTCTGCTCCTTCCAGAGCTTCCAAGGGCACCTGTAAACATGTAGAGAAGACCCTCCCAGATCTATGTCCAACTGGTGGTCATGGAAAGGAAGAACTTTGTGCAGTTCAGAGAAGAGACTTAGTGGAGGTAGGCTGAGAGTAAACACAGAGAGCACCTTGATGCTGTAGCTTCAGTCTGTTCCCAGGAATTCCTGGAGTTGTGCGTACATGCTAAGTCGCTTCAGTTGTGTCCGACTCTTTGCAACCTTATGGATCATAGCGCACTAGGGTCCTCTGTCCATAGGATACTCCACTTTAAAATACTCGAATGAGTAGCCAAAATACTCAAATGAGTAGCAGTAAAGGACAGTAGCCTCAGGATAGAGGAAATGGGACGCAGACTTTGGAGGCAGGTGAAGAGGACTCTGCTACCTGTTGAGAGGATAAAGATTGTGCCTTTGCATAANTTAAAATACTCGAATGAGTAGCCAAAATACTCAAATGAGTAGCAGTAAAGGACAATAGCCTCAGGATAGAGGAAATGGGACTCAGACTTTGGAGGCAGGTGAAGAGGACTCTGCTACCTGTTGAGAGGATAAAGATTGTGCCTTTGCATAATGCTGAAGTTTTTTATGCTGCCAATTTAAAATACAATTTTAATGAAGACACTGCAGTTTTCACTTATAGTGCTTATAAACTGCAATATTATTTCCTACCCTGCATACAATAAGCAGGTGTAGGCAGGTGACTGCCCAACCTAACTCCCTAGCCATGCCTCTCTCCATCCACATCCACAGATTTTCATGGTTAATGTCTTCAAGGTTACTCTTAATATTAATTACTTATTCATATTCCATTGTGTTCTCCAATGTTAGACACACAATAAAGTGGAGTATTAGCAAAAACTAAAGACCATTTGCAAAAACCGAAAAACTAAAATCAGATAAAGATATAAATTAGAGTAAATGGTCAGGATGGAAAAAAAAGTTAGAATGCCGGTATGAAGATAACGTTTTAAACAATTATTGCAGTTGAGCTTCAAAACTAATTCTGATCTTCCCAGTGTCCACAGTGAAAAGGAAAACACAATCCATTATATGATTCTAATTTTCTATGAAGAGATTCTGAGTTTCTCAGAAGATGCTGAGCTTTTCTTGTTCAGGGCTTCATCTACTAAGAAATATCCTCTACAGAAATCCTGCAGTAAATTCAATGTAATTTTCATTTCACAACATGAGCTGGCAATTTGACAGGTAGAATTGCTCCTTGGTGAAAACAGTGCTTTGAAAGCCCATGTAGATATATTCTGAGGGTCTCTGAATGAAAAAATTAAAGACAGGAGGAATAGATGGAGTCACGTGTCCTTCAAACAATCCTCCTTAAATAGTGCTTTCCTCAGCAATGCTTTGGCTAGAACTTGGGCAGTGGACAGTTCAGACTTTCTAACTAGCCTGTGACCAAATTTAGTTACTCAGTAAACATTTTTAAAATCCAAAGAGAGAGATGAATAAGTTATGTGAAGTAGGCCAAATATCTGTTTAAAAAATTTTGCAAATAAAACTTGAATAATGTTATACAGATGCCTCTCCCACTGGTTCTTTCCTAGATCACGGTCCAAGTGAGTTCTACCAGTCTGTTTAGACCTGGCCTTGGTATTTCTGGTTCATTTAGCAGGTGCACCACTCATTTGCAAGGAAGGAAGAGAATAAAGATGTCATCAATAATATTCCTATAGAGCCTCCAAGTCAACCAAGTTCTCCTAGTGTGGGAGGCAGTAATTTGTTCCTTGATATATGGGGATTGCTTTTCTTCGGCAGCAGAGACCCAATCAGTCTTCAGAGGTGGTTGTAATTAATAGGTAAGGAAGTGCAAATACATCTGAATTAATAGAGCCACTAGGTGTGACTAACTATAATATGATTACATGTGAAATTAACCCAGAGATCAAACCTAATCAATCCAGACTAATAACTGCCAGGACAACAATTTGTGGTTTTAGATGAGTTTATGTTGAAAAGATCTACAGAAAATGAACTCTGTTAGAATGTAAAAGATACATTTTTTTTAAAGTGTGAGTGGTGTACTAAGATTATAAGTATGTATTAGATGATATTAATGTCCAGATGCCAGATAATCAAACCATTATTTATCTTGGCAAGTGAGAGTACACAAAATTTAAAAATCAGAAATTAGTAAAAAGAAGCCCAAATTTTAAAAGTGAAGCTAAGACTCCTAGTGTTGCAACTTTTATTTATTTATTTGATTCCAGTAACTTAAAAAATTACTATACAATATTTCACACATAGAATATATAAACTATAAAGAGCAAGATAGTAACAGCCATAAACTGACAATGCAGTTTAAGAACTCTACTCACAATTTCATTGCAGCCCCTCATGTAAACTTCTCTGCCCTCACCCCCATCCCAGAGGTAAACACTATCCTGAATTTTGTGTTTTGCTGTTGTAAATCATACTGCCAGCCTCAATTCTTCACCCCTCACTATATCCACCCCTTTTTCTTTGTAATTTTGCAGAGCTCTTCCACTGGGGTTAGGACACATTTCCCTATTTTTAAAAGTTGAATACATAACTTTCCTTGTTCAATAGAAGGAAGCAGAAATGATATGTCAGTTCTAAGCCAAGGCCTTGATAATTCATCATGTTTCGTATTTTTTTTTCCATCATCCTAGAAAGAACATGCTTGGACTAGTATTCGTCAAGAGAAGGATGGAAGACATGGAGCAGAACTGAGCTACACCAGTGGAGCCAGCTTGGCCAGGCAGCTCCCTGTTTCATGAGAATAAATGATTGTGGCTTCAAGAAACTGAGTTTTAGGTGATGGCTTACACGATGTTTTTTTGTGTCGTTATTGCTAATTTGCACACATTCTTCCTTTTCTTTATAGTGTTGGTTGTCCGTTGTGTCCAACTCTTTGAGACCCCATGGACTGTAGCCAGCCAGGCTCCTCTGTCCATAGAATTCTCCAGGCAAGAATGCTGGAGAGGGTTGCTCTTCTCTTCTCCAGGGGATCTTCCTGACCCAGGGATTGTACTGGGTCTTCTACACTTAAGGCAGATTCGTTACCATCTGACCCACCAGTGAAACTTTACCAAAGTTTTACTGCAGATATGTCCTTGAACATGTTGTTTCTTTGGGGACTTCATATAAAAGGTACCATATTGGTGAGGGTTTTTTTTTGTTCGTTTGTTTTTGCATAGCTGGCAATAGGATTTAAAAGGTCCAAGTTGATGATTGAAGAGTCCTCTATCAGCCAAGAATTTAACAAAATCACAGTAGTAAGCAGGTAGACAGACTTTCAAATGGGCATCTTGCCAAAGAGCATCCCCAGCCAGGTCAACATAACCGATTATGCAGCACACAGATGATAATGTTGTTGGGCAAAACAGCAGAAAAGATGAAGAATGAGTCCTCTCATGTATGGGCGCTTTCCTACTAACCCATAGATGGTGGTGAGATGGAAGACCTGGGGCATTAGGCACACCTGTTCACAGCTCAACACTCCCCCTTCTCACTGGTGTAAATTTGAGCAGTTATTTCATACTCTCGGAGCCTCTGTTTTTCTGTCTGAGGAATGGGGATAATAACCTCTCCCTGCAGAGGACTCAAAGCCACTCTGCTCACTCATCCCTGTGAAACCAGGGTTTCAACTCTAACCCTTATAGAGGGGATGAGAGGTGATGGAATTAGCGGGATGGGAAGAAGAGGAACTTTCTTTTGAGGGATNCCTGCAGAGGACTCAAAGCCAGTCTGCTCACTCATCCCTGTGAAACCAGGGTTTCAACTCTAACCGTTATAGAGGGGATGAGAGGTGATGGAATTAGCGGGATGGGAAGAAGAGGAACTTTCTTTTGAGGGATAGAGAGTTTGTGAGTTGAAGGAAAGGCATTTGAAGACTGTGCTGCTGACATCACCTCTCATCTTGCTGGAGAAAAAAGCAAAGTCATCTGCTGGTTTGGGAGCATCAAGAACAGAGTCAGGTTAGGGGGAAGTTACTAAAAAACACAGGGAGCCCAGCCTGGTGCTCTGTGATGACCTAGATGGTGGGTCGTGGGGAGGGGAGGGAGACTCAAGAGGAAAGAAATCATCTATAATTATGACTGATTTGCGTTGTTGTGTTGTGGAAACCAACACAAGATTATAAAACAAGTTTTCACCGGTTAAAAAAATTTGTTTAAGTTAAAAGAGTAGAGTTAGGGTCCTGGAAAGAGAGATTTTAACAGCCAGTGGAGAATAAAGCCATTCACTCTACTTTGTGTAAGAGATCTGTAAATACTTAGGGCATATCATAGTATATTAGATTATGTGATGATTTCAGGGATTTTTAATTCAGTACTCCCATTATACACAAGTGAGAACTGAGGTCCAGAGAGCTCAAATCTTGATAAAAGTCATACAGTGAATTAGGGACAATCTGGGATTTGAATGCTAGGTCTTTGACTCCTATTCTTTCTAGTGCTTATTAGTTATCATTTGCTTCCAGAACCTCTAAATTTCCTCTTGAGAGATGGTATGTCTAGTTGTCATATTGCTTTTCCTTTTAAGACCGGGCAAACTGAATTCCAGTAATATTTCCTCATAATTTCCACTGTACCAACCTTTACCCAAATTTTGTCCTTGTCTGAACTCTCATCTCTCATTCTTAATCTCTCTCTCTTTTGAAAAGAAATGGTCTACTGCTTTTAAAAAGTATGCATGTGTTTATTTGGCTGCATCAGGTCCTCGTTGCTGTGTGTGGGGTCTTTTGCTGAGGTAGGTGCCCAGGCTCTGGAGCTCTCAAGCTCAGTAGTTGCAGCGTGCGGGATCTTAAATCCCTGGTCAAGGATCAAACCTGCATCCCCTGCATTGGAAGGCAGATTCTTAACCACTGGGCCACCAAGGAAGTCCCTCTCATTTTCTCTTGATCGTTTTCCAGTCAGACTTTTGCCCCTCTATGCCACCTTACAGCTCCCATGAAAGTCACCAAGACCACCATGTGACTAAATCCAGTTGTCAATTATCAGTCTTCAACTTAGCAAAGCTGTTAACAATTCCTTTTTAACACAGTTGATCCTGCTTTCCTTCTTGAAACACCATCCTCACTTGCTCTTTAGGACATCTCGTTCTCCTGGTTCTCTTCCTACCTCACTGGCTTCACGTTCTCAGATCCTTAGCTATTTCATTTGTATCTCTCTGCCCTCATTACACTGGAGTACTCCATGGGTTAGCCCTTGGACCTCTTCTCTTCTTTACTTAAACTTACATACCTTGGTAATTTCAGCCAATCACATGTCTTTAAATACTATTTTACATGCTACATGTTTTGAATTTCAAATTTATACTTTCAGGTTGGATTGCTCCCCAGAGCTCCATTCATATATTCAACTGTTCAGTTAGCTTCTTTACTTAGATGTGTAAAAGATTTCTTAAATTTATATCCAAAACAGTCTCCCCCATCACAACCTCCTAAACATGTACTTCCCACAGTCTTCTCCAATTTAGGAAATAGCAATTCCATACATCCAATTGCCTAAGTCTTCTTTAACGTTTATCATTCTTTCACACCTCATATCCAATCTATTGGATATACTATGAAAATGCATCCAGAAATTTACCATCTTCCATGAGCTGTACTGCCATAATCTTGGTCTAAGCCATCTTTACCTTTCAGTTGGATTATTCCAACAGCTGCCAACCTGGCCTTCCTTCTTTCATGTTGCTCAGTGGTCTTTTTTCAACATTACCCAGAGAGAACCTTTAAAAACATGCCATATCGTGTTATGTCACTTTTCTGCTCACAGCCCTCTAATGACTCCTCATTTCTCTCCCAATAAACCTGAAGTCTTTATTCTAAGACCTGGCACAGTCAGCTTCAAGTTAACTCTGTACTTCAGCCATCAATTTCCCACTTACAAGCATCCACCCCTTCACTTCCCCTTTAGAAATGTGATCATACTCAATGCACTGTCCAGTAGCTTGCTTCAGCTTAACACTATATCTTGACAATCTTATCACATTAATGCCACTTACCTAATTTTTTCAACAGCTTTTATTGGCATAGGAAAATGTTTGTGATATGACACTTATGTGACAAAAACACTATGTAAGTCATTTGTATAGGGAATGCTACTTTACATAAATACAAAATTTTAAAAAACCAGTAATAACATTTAACCAGTATGCTTAAATGTTAATGATATTTGCCATGAATGGATAAATTTGATTGTTTTCCTCTCTGTCTTTTTTTTTCTGCTTTTCTTTGCTTTCCAAATGATTGCATAAATCCACACAATTAAATACAAATGTGCATGTGGAAAATAAGGACCAGAAAATGTCCATTGACAAGCAGGTGATTAAATAAATTTTGATATATCCACACAATGGAAATGACTCAACAATAATAAGGGAGGATATACACATTGTGGATGACTCTCAAAGATATTGTGCAACTGAGAGAAGAGACACAGAAGAGTTTCTACTGGATGATTCAGTTTATATAAAATTCTAGAACAAGCGGACTAATCCGTAGTGACAGGAAGCAAATCAGTGGTCATGGTGGCTGGGGAGTTAGATTGACTGAAAAAGACACTAGGGATCTTTGGGAGGGCAACGTAAATTTTTTACATCTTGATCATGGTGATGTTTCTGTGGGTGTATACATTAGTCAGAACTCATCAACTGATGCTTAATAAACTGAAGCATTTATTTTATGTAAATTTTATCTCAATAAGACCAATTTTTAAAAGAAAGCGAAAGAGCAGAAAGGAATCTATAGGAATCTTAGTCCTTAATATAAGGAGGCAGTGGTGGGCTGTGGAGCTGGGTGTTCCACAGTGTTATATGAAGGTAAGAAAGTATATAGAGGAAAAACATTTGCAAGGGCTGGCTGAGAAATTCTTCAGGAAAATAACTGCTTTTTAAAACTCAAGTTCCTTGAGGAGCATTTGGTGAGAAGATCTTTCTCATAGTCTCTTCTCTGTGATGCAAGAATGAAACAAATAGCCCTAATCGCTCTGCAAGAAAGAGCAGTTCCCAACAATCTCAAGAAAGAATACTGAGGGAGGAGACAAGGAGCCCAGAAATAAAGAGGAATTGGGAAAGGGGTGAGAGGGGGAGGCAGAAAGAGCCAGTTCTGCAGGTGAAAAGGGGATGAGATTTGGAGGATGCAAGACCCAGGGAGAAGCTCCTGGGGTTGCCACTAAACAAGACTTTTATATACAGGAACATATGAGGTTCAGTTTCAAGTGGTTGGTCGTTCATGGCTGCTGATCGCCAGTAAAAACTCTTCCCCACACAACTCCCTACTGGGAATATCAAAGGAAAGGACCATCCACCTCTTGTGTGGCATGCAGGGGTAAAAGAAGAGGTGAAACATGCCAGGGGAGTGGATCAGAATTCAGTGGAAGAATCGGAGCAAAGGTGTCCAGTAGAAACAGAACCATACACGCATCCTCAGAGGTCAGGGAGAGAATGGAGGATTTCCCACTGCATGTAGGATGGCTGTTCAAACTATTTCCATTTAAGTACAAGTTCTCACCCTCAGGTAGAATTGGAGCCCAGGCAACAACCTGATGCCAGAAAAATCCCTGACCTTTGTTTATTGAGCTGGATAAAATTTAATTCCCCCATTGTTGTAAAACAGGGGCTAAATGTACTTGTTCTAAGGCTTTCAGAGTTGGTTAAGAGTAAAATTATTAAGTCACATAGGAAAATGAAAATCATATTCACCAGAACTCCTATTGGGGAGAACTCTATAGAGTTGGAAGGAATAATTTGGCTCTAGGAGAAGGCAATGGCAACCCACTCCAGTATTCTTGCCTGGAAAATCCCATGGATGGAGGAGCCTGGTTGGCTACAGTCCGTGGGGTCGCTAAGAGTTCGGCACTACTGAGCAACTTCACTTTCACTTTTCACTTTCATGCACTGGAGAAGGAAACGGCAACCCACTCCAGTATTCTTGCCTGGAGAATCCCAGGGACGGGGGAGCCTAGTGGGCTGCCGACTATGGGGTCGCACAGAGTCGGACACGACTGAAGCGACTTAGCAGCAGCAGCAGTGAGAAATAATCCACCTGCCAGTGCAGGAGATGCAGGAGACCAAGGTTCAATCCCTGGGTCAGTAAGATTCCCTGGAGTAGGAAATGGCACCCCATTCCAATTCTTGCCTGGAATATTGCATGGGCAGAAGAATCTGGCAGGCTACAGCCCATGGG
>SJYW01040351.1:0-91833 GCA_006410735.1 Raphicerus campestris
AAAAAAAAAAAAAAAAAAAAAAAGCCCAAAACATACAACAGAAGCAATATTGCAACAATTTTCAATAGAGACTTTAAAAATGGTCCACATTGAAAAAAATCTACAAAAAAAAAAAAAAAGATTATTCAGGTAGGCAATCTCACAAACACTATTTGGAACATTTTCTCCAACCTTACTGCCTAGCTATCATCTGGGGAAGAATGTTCTCCAATTAAGGTCTATTTTGCACCTCCTTGGAACTGACAAGGTATTTTATCTATTTCACAGGAATGGTTCTAGTACACAGATGCAAATGGTTTGCCCCACTGGTGGGAAAGGAGCATGTCATGAGCACCCAAGTCTGTTACCAAACACGGTGTCATGTCCCAGATGGCAGCTCTTTCTAAAAAAACTAGCCTCTGTGGCCCCATTATATCGAATATGGTTTCAGAATCAAATCTTTCACTTTGTGACTTTTAGGAAGAGGCTGCTGGTATGTAGGTGGGGAGCCAGAGACACTTGGAGATCTGAGTCTGAATCTCTTAGACAGTATTGGGGGAAGATCAGAGGTCTCCCCCCTCTTCACTGTTAGACAGAAAATATTCATCTGCTGATGCTCAGATGTGACGTCTGCAAGGCTTAGGATGAGCCAGTGAGCTCAAAAGGCTCTGGGCTGATGTGAGACATTTTAGATATTGATCATAAAGCATTTTCAAGATAGTGTNCACTGTTAGACAGAAAATATTCATCTGCTGATGCTCAGATGTGACGTCTGCAAGGCTTAGGATGAGCCAGTGAGCTCAAAAGGCTCTGGGCTGATGTGAGACATTTTAGATATTGATCATAAAGCATTTTCAAGATAGTGTTGCCTGTTTGGAAAAGCTTACCTGCCTGTGCCCGGGGCATGAGTTTTGACTCAGTAAAGCTTCATGAAGCCATCTCCCCACAACCACCCTGGCACTGTCTTCCTCTGAATGCATCTTTCTGACTTGATCATATGTTTGTGACACAAGAGAGCTAAGCAAATGTGAGTGGTTTAGAAGAGGCAGGAAAGAAAAAAAAGTGCAGCAGAAATAGTATTTAACCGGAAAATGGACTATTTGGGGATACACAGTTTTAGGGACCCATGTGCAATGTACTTGCCCATCCTAACCTAAATTAATTCCTGTCTCTCCTTCCATTTCTGACCATCCATATCCCCATCTGCAGCCTTCAGGGAACTCCTAAGAAAAACAGCTCTGCTACAGACTGGACGGAAGCTGCTTTCCTTGTTCCTGTCTGTACGTGTGTGCTGAGTCACTCAGTCGTGTCTGACTCTCTGTGACCCCATGGATTGTAGCCCGCCAGGCTCCTCCGTCCATGGGATTCTCCAGGCAAGAATATTGGAGCGACTTGCCATTTCCTTCTCCGGGGATCTTTCTGACCTAGGGAATCTAACCCAGATATCTTGTGTTATTGCAAGTGACTTCTTTACCATCTGAGCCACCAGGAAAGCCCATCAAAACAGGGCAAGGCAGAATCAAAATGTCAGCTTCACAACAGTGGTGATGGTGACTCTGTCTGATCTCAAGGAAACCATACTGTGCTAAGTGGAATTTCCACAAAGCCCTCTCAGGACTTCCCTTGGTGGTCCAGTGGTTAAAAAATCCACTTTGTCATGCAGGGGACTCGGGTTCAATCCCTGGTCAGGGAATTAAGATCCCACATGCCACAGAGCAACTAAACCCACGTGCTGCAACTTCTGAGCCCAAATGCCACAACTAGAGAGTCCACGTGCCGCCAGTGAGAGATTCTGCACGATGCGGTGAAGATCCCGTGTGCTGCAGCTGAGACTCAACGCAGCCAGGTGAACAACCAAAGGAACAAATGGTAAAAAGCAGGAGCCCTCTCGCTAGAGTCAGCAAGCGTCCCGAGCTGCGGAAGCCAGGCTGAATTCCCCATCTTCATGCAGCATTCACCAAAACTCTGGGGGCACTGTGACACTCAGAGTCCTGACTAACCAGAGCGGGTGCCAGGAACTAACCAGGATTAATTTACATGATTAAGCAGGCTGCTGTGCCGGAGAATGTCAGCCACTGGGCCTGAGGCCCTGCAGGGTCCCGAGCCTCCCAGTAGCAAATGAGAGGACAGGGCCCTAGAGGGCACTTAGAGGACAAACTGCTCTTCGTTTTACTAAGTGCTGAGATTCTGAGGCTGTGGGATTCCAGTCTAGAGCCGTAATCTGCTCTCTGGATTAGAAGTCTTAAATATCCTCTCGGCCTCACTGGGTTAGAAAGAATATTTGGTCCAGTCCCTGGCACCTAGGAGTTTTAGTCAGAATATTTTTTTAATATAAAGTAAAAGTGAAAGTGAAGTTGCTCAGTCGTGTCCGACTCTTTGTGACCCCATGGACTGTAGCCTACCAGGCTCCTCTGTCCGTGGGATTTTCCAGGCAAGAATACTGGAGTGGGGTGCCATATTTAAATTATATATATATAAATATTGAAATGTTTTATATTTATGTATAAATATTTATGTTTATACTTATGTATATTTTATATGTTTTGTATTTATGTATAAATATTTTATATTTTAATATTTATGTATATTTGTAATATCTATGTATAGATTTTAATATTTATGTATATTGATATATTTGTGTATAAATATTTATATAATATGTATATTATATTTATATAAATACATGTTTATATATAGGAGAGTGAAAAGGTTGGCTTAAAGCTCAACATTCAGAAAACTAAGATCATGGCATCTGGTCCCATCACTTCATGGCAAATAGATGGGGAAACAGTGGAAACAGTGTCTGACTTTATTTTGGGGGGCTCCAAAATCACTGAAGATGGTGATTGCTGCTGCTGCTAAGTCACTTCAGTCATGTCCAACTCTGTGTGACCCCATAGACGGCAACTCACCAGGCTCCCCCGTCCTTGGGATTCTCCAGGCAAGAACATTGGAGTGGGTTGCCATTTCCTTCTCCAATGCATGAAAGTGAAAAGTGAAAGGGAAGTCGCTCAGTCGTGTCTTGACTCTTCGCGACCCCATGGACTGCAACCCACCAGGCTCCTCCATCCATGGGATTTGCCAGGCAAGAGTATGGCGTGGGGTGCCATTGCCTTCTCCAGAAGATGGTGATTGCAGCCATGCAATTAAAAGACGCTTACTCCTTGGAAGGAAAGTTATGACCAACCTAGACAGCATATTCAAAAGCAGAGATATTACTTTGCCAACAAAGGTCCATCTAGTCAAGGCTATGGTTTTTCCATTGGTCATGTATGGATGTGAGAGTTGGACTGTGAAGAAAGCTGAGCGCCGAAGGATTGATGCTTTTGAACTGTGGTGTTGGAGAAGACTCTTGAGAGTCTGCAAGGAAATCCAACCAGTCCATTCTAAAGGAGATCAGCCCTGGGTATTCCTTGGAAGGACTGATGCTGAAACTCCAGTACTTTGGCCACCTCATGTGAAGAGCTGACTCACTGGAAAAGACTCTGATGCTGGGAGGGATTAGGGGCAGGAGGAGAAGGGGACGACAGAAGATGAGATGTCTGGATGGCATCACTGACTTGATGGACATGAGTTTGAGTAAACTTGGTGATGGACAGGGAGGCCTGGCGTGCTGGGATTCATAGGGTCGCAAAGAGTCGGACATGACTAAGTGACTGAACTGAACTGAATGTTTACATATATACACACACACACACACACACACACACACACACATATGCTTTTTACCTCAGGTATGAAGAAAGAATTTGACAGTCCCACTGAGCATTTGAGCCAGGAGATGGAGGGCTGTCTGGAGGAGATGCCATGTTTTCTCTGTGAGGGTAATGCTGTCTTCTAAAATGAAACTATGAGTCTGAGAGGAAATGGAATTCCCCTTCTGGAAAAGTCCACCATCCAAGGGCCAGAGACCAGGTGTATGAATTCTCCTCGGTGAGGGAGACCGCACAGATCTCAGCTGAGCAAGGGGGTGATGGACCTTGCTTTGAGGGTGGGAGTGGAGCAAGAGCTCCTGAGCTGCTCGCCATCAAATAAGTGACTATACCTGGATGTCCGTGCACACGCTCACACACACACCTCACGGGTGCAGAGGCTGACATGCACTGACGGGGCAGAGGGGACTCGTGCCCTGCCATGATTACATGGCTAACAAGTGGGTTCCTAGTGAAAACGACCACTGCTTTCTCAAAAGGCTTCCCGCTTGGGGTTTCTAGAAAGGGAAGGAGAAATGTCAACAGTCCGAGGGAAGGATAATAGCAACAATAGGAATCATTTCTTGAGGGCTCATTCTATGTCAAGAACACTGGTGCGGGCGGTATTTCATTTACTCCTCCAGACAAAGGTAGTGGTGGTATCAGGAAGGATGACACTGGAGAAGGAAAGCACAGCCAAGAAGCCCTTCAAAGGCTGCTTTCAACAGAGGAACGCTGTGTTGCTCCTCCTCCTCTCTTCTGAATTCACAAGAGTGTTTGCTGTACCTCGAGCCCAACCTCGTCCAAGGGAGGGCAGTGCCGTGATTCTGAGTATCAAGACTTCCATCACTGGGCTTCCCTGGTGGCTCAGTGGTAAAGAATCCACCTGCCAGTGCAGGAGATATGCGTTTGATCTCTGGACCCGGGAGATCCCAAGTGCTGCAGAGCGTCTAAGCCCGTGTGCCGTGTCTGCTGAGCCTGTGCTCTAGAGTCCAGGAACTGCAGCTACTGACGCCCATGCACCTGAGAGCCCACGCTCTGCAGTAAGAGAAGCTCCAACAGTGAGAGGGCTCAACAGGGCAGCAAAGGGGGGCCCCACTTGCCGCCAGCTAGACAAAGCCCATGCAGCAGTGAAGACCCAGCACCGCCAAAANAAAAAAAAAAAAAAGATTATTCAGGTAGGCAATCTCACAAACACTATTTGGAACATTTTCTCCAACCTTACTGCCTAGCTATCATCTGGGGAAGAATGTTCTCCAATTAAGGTCTATTTTGCACCTCCTTGGAACTGACAAGGTATTTTATCTATTTCACAGGAATGGTTCTAGTACACAGATGCAAATGGTTTGCCCCACTGGTGGGAAAGGAGCATGTCATGAGCACCCAAGTCTGTTACCAAACACGGTGTCATGTCCCAGATGGCAGCTCTTTCTAAAAAAACTAGCCTCTGTGGCCCCATTATATCGAATATGGTTTCAGAATCAAATCTTTCACTTTGTGACTTTTAGGAAGAGGCTGCTGGTATGTAGGTGGGGAGCCAGAGACACTTGGAGATCTGAGTCTGAATCTCTTAGACAGTATTGGGGGAAGATCAGAGGTCTCCCCCCTCTTCACTGTTAGACAGAAAATATTCATCTGCTGATGCTCAGATGTGACGTCTGCAAGGCTTAGGATGAGCCAGTGAGCTCAAAAGGCTCTGGGCTGATGTGAGACATTTTAGATATTGATCATAAAGCATTTTCAAGATAGTGTTGCCTGTTTGGAAAAGCTTACCTGCCTGTGCCCGGGGCATGAGTTTTGACTCAGTAAAGCTTCATGAAGCCATCTCCCAACAACCACCCTGGCACTGTCTTCCTCTGAATGCATCTTTCTGACTTGATCATATGTTTGTGACACAAGAGAGCTAAGCAAATGTGAGTGGTTTAGAAGAGGCAGGAAAGAAAAAAAAGTGCAGCAGAAATAGTATTTAACCGGAAAATGGACTATTTGGGGATACACAGTTTTAGGGACCCATGTGCAATGTACTTGCCCATCCTAACCTAAATTAATTCCTGTCTCTCCTTCCATTTCTGACCATCCATATCCCCATCTGCAGCCTTCAGGGAACTCCTAAGAAAAACAGCTCTGCTACAGACTGGACGGAAGCTGCTTTCCTTGTTCCTGTCTGTACGTGTGTGCTGAGTCACTCAGTCGTGTCTGACTCTCTGTGACCCCATGGATTGTAGCCCGCCAGGCTCCTCCGTCCATGGGATTCTCCAGGCAAGAATATTGGAGCGACTTGCCATTTCCTTCTCCGGGGATCTTTCTGACCTAGGGAATCTAACCCAGATATCTTGTGTTATTGCAAGTGACTTCTTTACCATCTGAGCCACCAGGAAAGCCCATCAAAACAGGGCAAGGCAGAATCAAAATGTCAGCTTCACAACAGTGGTGATGGTGACTCTGTCTGATCTCAAGGAAACCATACTGTGCTAAGTGGAATTTCCACAAAGCCCTCTCAGGACTTCCCTTGGTGGTCCAGTGGTTAAAAAATCCACTTTGTCATGCAGGGGACTCGGGTTCAATCCCTGGTCAGGGAATTAAGATCCCACATGCCACAGAGCAACTAAACCCACGTGCTGCAACTTCTGAGCCCAAATGCCACAACTAGAGAGTCCACGTGCCGCCAGTGAGAGATTCTGCACGATGCGGTGAAGATCCCGTGTGCTGCAGCTGAGACTCAACGCAGCCAGGTGAACAACCAAAGGAACAAATGGTAAAAAGCAGGAGCCCTCTCGCTAGAGTCAGCAAGCGTCCCGAGCTGCGGAAGCCAGGCTGAATTCCCCATCTTCATGCAGCATTCACCAAAACTCTGGGGGCACTGTGACACTCAGAGTCCTGACTAACCAGAGCGGGTGCCAGGAACTAACCAGGATTAATTTACATGATTAAGCAGGCTGCTGTGCCGGAGAATGTCAGCCACTGGGCCTGAGGCCCTGCAGGGTCCCGAGCCTCCCAGTAGCAAATGAGAGGACAGGGCCCTAGAGGGCACTTAGAGGACAAACTGCTCTTCGTTTTACTAAGTGCTGAGATTCTGAGGCTGTGGGATTCCAGTCTAGAGCCGTAATCTGCTCTCTGGATTAGAAGTCTTAAATATCCTCTCGGCCTCACTGGGTTAGAAAGAATATTTGGTCCAGTCCCTGGCACCTAGGAGTTTTAGTCAGAATATTTTTTTAATATAAAGTAAAAGTGAAAGTGAAGTTGCTCAGTCGTGTCCGACTCTTTGTGACCCCATGGACTGTAGCCTACCAGGCTCCTCTGTCCGTGGGATTTTCCAGGCAAGAATACTGGAGTGGGGTGCCATATTTAAATTATATATATATAAATATTGAAATGTTTTATATTTATGTATAAATATTTATGTTTATACTTATGTATATTTTATATGTTTTGTATTTATGTATAAATATTTTATATTTTAATATTTATGTATATTTGTAATATCTATGTATAGATTTTAATATTTATGTATATTGATATATTTGTGTATAAATATTTATATAATATGTATATTATATTTATATAAATACATGTTTATATATAGGAGAGTGAAAAGGTTGGCTTAAAGCTCAACATTCAGAAAACTAAGATCATGGCATCTGGTCCCATCACTTCATGGCAAATAGATGGGGAAACAGTGGAAACAGTGTCTGACTTTATTTTGGGGGGCTCCAAAATCACTGAAGATGGTGATTGCTGCTGCTGCTAAGTCACTTCAGTCATGTCCAACTCTGTGTGACCCCATAGACGGCAACTCACCAGGCTCCCCCGTCCTTGGGATTCTCCAGGCAAGAACATTGGAGTGGGTTGCCATTTCCTTCTCCAATGCATGAAAGTGAAAAGTGAAAGGGAAGTCGCTCAGTCGTGTCTTGACTCTTCGCGACCCCATGGACTGCAACCCACCAGGCTCCTCCATCCATGGGATTTGCCAGGCAAGAGTATGGCGTGGGGTGCCATTGCCTTCTCCAGAAGATGGTGATTGCAGCCATGCAATTAAAAGACGCTTACTCCTTGGAAGGAAAGTTATGACCAACCTAGACAGCATATTCAAAAGCAGAGATATTACTTTGCCAACAAAGGTCCATCTAGTCAAGGCTATGGTTTTTCCATTGGTCATGTATGGATGTGAGAGTTGGACTGTGAAGAAAGCTGAGCGCCGAAGGATTGATGCTTTTGAACTGTGGTGTTGGAGAAGACTCTTGAGAGTCTGCAAGGAAATCCAACCAGTCCATTCTAAAGGAGATCAGCCCTGGGTATTCCTTGGAAGGACTGATGCTGAAACTCCAGTACTTTGGCCACCTCATGTGAAGAGCTGACTCACTGGAAAAGACTCTGATGCTGGGAGGGATTAGGGGCAGGAGGAGAAGGGGACGACAGAAGATGAGATGGCTGGATGGCATCACTGACTTGATGGACATGAGTTTGAGTAAACTTGGTGATGGACAGGGAGGCCTGGCGTGCTGGGATTCATAGGGTCGCAAAGAGTCGGACATGACTAAGTGACTGAACTGAACTGAATGTTTACATATACACACACACACACACACACACACACACACATATATGCTTTTTACCTCAGGTATGAAGAAAGAATTTGACAGTCCCACTGAGCATTTGAGCCAGGAGATGGAGGGCTGTCTGGAGGAGATGCCATGTTTTCTCTGTGAGGGTAATGCTGTCTTCTAAAATGAAACTATGAGTCTGAGAGGAAATGGAATTCCCCTTCTGGAAAAGTCCACCATCCAAGGGCCAGAGACCAGGTGTATGAATTCTCCTCGGTGAGGGAGACCGCACAGATCTCAGCTGAGCAAGGGGGTGATGGACCTTGCTTTGAGGGTGGGAGTGGAGCAAGAGCTCCTGAGCTGCTCGCCATCAAATAAGTGACTATACCTGGATGTCCGTGCACACGCTCACACACACCTCACGGGCGCAGAGGCTGACATGCACTGACGGGGCAGAGGGGACTCGTGCCCTGCCATGATTACATGGCTAACAAGTGGGTTCCTAGTGAAAACGACCACTGCTTTCTCAAAAGGCTTCCCGCTTGGGGTTTCTAGAAAGGGAAGGAGAAATGTCAACAGTCCGAGGGAAGGATAATAGCAACAATAGGAATCATTTCTTGAGGGCTCATTCTATGTCAAGAACACTGGTGCGGGCGGTATTTCATTTACTCCTCCAGACAAAGGTAGTGGTGGTATCAGGAAGGATGACACTGGAGAAGGAAAGCACAGCCAAGAAGCCCTTCAAAGGCTGCTTTCAACAGAGGAACGCTGTGTTGCTCCTCCTCCTCTCTTCTGAATTCACAAGAGTGTTTGCTGTACCTCGAGCCCAACCTCGTCCAAGGGAGGGCAGTGCCGTGATTCTGAGTATCAAGACTTCCATCACTGGGCTTCCCTGGTGGCTCAGTGGTAAAGAATCCACCTGCCAGTGCAGGAGATGTGCGTTTGATCTCTGGACCCGGGAGATCCCAAGTGCTGCAGAGCGTCTAAGCCCGTGTGCCGTGTCTGCTGAGCCTGTGCTCTAGAGTCCAGGAACTGCAGCTACTGACGCCCATGCACCTGAGAGCCCACGCTCTGCAGTAAGAGAAGCTCCAACAGTGAGAGGGCTCAACAGGGCAGCAAAGGGGGGCCCCACTTGCCGCCAGCTAGACAAAGCCCATGCAGCAGTGAAGACCCAGCACCGCCAAAACAAACTCATTTTTTTAAAAAAAGTTACAGAAAGACCCTGACAATCCCCTCCTTCCACAGGGACGGTCTACCCTGTCCCCAGCTGTGGGAGACTCAAGAGGGCATGGATCTCTGTGACTGCAAAACATCTCTTGTTCCAGCTGATTTCTTTCGAAGGTGAAGTGTAAGGCCCATGGGAAAGTTCAATGGTTTGTGGGATCGTGCACTGGCTTCATCATCTGCATCAAGACAGGATGACAGTACAGCCCTACAGTCGATCCTGACCGCCGAAGAGTCGGGATGACCGACCTGTACTGAGGTCAGAGAGCTGCAGGCCACGGGCCCGGTCCTGTGCACCCCACGAACCTTGCTGCCCTCAGCGTAAGACTTGCTTATTTCCACTGGCCTTCCCAGCAGGACACTTAGCAGGCTGCCCAGTGACAGGCCCAGCATCTCTGTCCCTTCCAGGGCTGCCTGAGGCAGTGTTGGTGAATGCCACCGCTTTATTTCGACAGTGAATAAATCACTGCAAAATCACTCCAAAATCACTGCAGATGGTGACTGCAGCCTTGAAATTAAAAGACCCTTACTCCTTGGAAGAAAAGTTATGACCAACCTAGACAGCAAATTAAAAAGCAGAGACATTACTTTGCCGACAAAGGTCTGTCTAGTCAAAGCTATGGCTTTTCCAGTAGTCGTGTATGGATGTGAGAGTTGGACTATAAAGAAAGCTGAGTGCCAAAGAATTGATTCAACTCAATGGACGTGGATTTGGGTGGACTCCGGGAGTTGGTGATGGACAGGGAGGCCTGGCGTGTTGCAGTCCATGGGGTCGCAGAGTCACACACGCCTGAGTGACTCAACTGAAATTTCAACAGAGGCCCCTCTCACTGTTCACCGGGATCTGATACTTACGTTGAGCTTTTTGTCCCTTCTTTTTTGGCACACAAATGCCTCCAAGGGCTAGAAGCACAGCTGTCTGCAGAGGAGGAAAACTAGCCTCTGAGAAGAGAGGAGTGATTTCCTGACCTGGGTGTGCCTCTCAAGGTGCATAGCTGAGAAGAACTTTTGTAGTCATTTTTTTTTCCATTTGGGGAATGATGCTAAATACCATCGCTAACACAGTTTTCTTGAGAGTTGTATCAGATCTCTATGTAATTTGAGGTGATTTTCCTCTATTGTGTCGAGCCCTTAGCATAGAGTTCCGGGAGGACATGGCCGAAGGGTAATGTGCCGTCCTGACCTTGTATCTCCCTTGTTGTGGGGACTTTCAAACAAAACTGCACGTTCAAATCTCATATGCTGCTCAAAGTCATCTGATGTCTGCTGAAAGTCAGTGTCATTTTCGATAATTGCTTTTCTTTCTACAGGGACAAAAGCAAGGAAAAGAATACATTCTCTGCCAAAAACTGAGTTCTTTGAAGAAGTACAGTCAGACCTCCATCCGCTATTATATCCCTAACACAGATCACACCGGTTCAACCTGCAGTCAGCAAGCAATGTCCTAAGTTTTCGCAATGCCAGTTGAGAACAAGGACTTACCTTGGAGTCCAGCTGCTGCATGTACGACCAGAGATACTCTATATTGGCTCCGAAAGGATGCACATGAAGAAACGTGGATATGATGCCTGAAATGAAGAGGGCAAACGAACGTTATTGAGAGGCAAGTAAAAATCTCAGGCGAATACTGTCATCTGACCCCAGTGACAGTCAGGGCCGAGCTGTGGTCTTGCCACTTGTATCCACGCTCGGCAAGCATTCAGTAATAGCCTGTTTTGAAGACAGTAATAGTAGTGTGGCCAACAGAACACTTTCTCCTGGAATGACAGTGTCAGAAAAGTGAGACTGAGAAAATACACAAATGAATAAAGGTATTTCCAAATAGAGGTTTCTGGCAGCATTTCAACTACCAATTTTATGCTTGATTTACCAATATAAAATTGTAGTTTATTGGAAGGATCGAGTGATCCCCTTCCTCCCCTTTCTTCCTCTCGGTGGACTTCGCAATATGAAAATGGCTCCTGCGACTGTGTCAGAGAGCACGCTGCCTCCAGTTCCCCTGGTAATTACCCCTGCTAGGTACAGGAAATATTTAGTCCCTCTTTTCCCTCACTGCCACTCAAGGAAGCACAAATCCTCTGCTATTTCCCCCGGCTGTTGCTGTTGTTTCAAGGGAGCCAGCCCGCTCTCCCCTCTATGCTGTAATTTACAAGATCATTTTAAAAGGCCTGGGAATGGATGGTTTGGCTGGAGTCTGATTATAAATCAGAGGGCTTTTTCCATCGTGAAATTCAACTGTCAACGTTGCACTGACAAATGAAAAGCTGAATGTTGGGGTTAGGGCTGAAGGAAAAGCATCACCCTCCTACCCTCCCCACTCCTACATCCAAAATCAAAACAGTGAAAACGAGAACGTTGACCCTACAGGCTGTACTCCCCTGTTTATTAAGAAACCATGTTCAGACTGACGTTTTTGGCTTCTCTTTGAAACAGGCTTTGAGATGAATCACGTTTGAGGATGAGCCCCCTTGACGCTTTGGTGCTTGAGAGCCAAAGGTCAAAGGAAAGACCCACACTGGTATGCAACATTGTGCCTGGCCATCGTATCAACTGCAGGGTGTCCTGGGACTGCCCTGGGATAGGATCTCATGGCCCTCTGAGCTCCCGTGAGAGGCTTGGAATGCTCCAGATGAGTGTCAGTGTTTAAAGAAAAAATTCCCAGTTTATCCTTAGGCTGAGAACAGAGAACCAAGAGGTCTACACAAGTACCCTTAAGACCTGTCCTCAGAGCACGTTAGTGTGTTTTCTTGGACAGTGAAATGAGGAAACATAGAAACACTTTTCCATAAAGCTAAAATCTCAGTTTTCAGAGATTGACCTTTTCCCTGAAATACAAACAGTTACTGTTTTATTCTGATTTTATGTTCTTTTTTTCTTAAAATGTCCTTCTCTGAAATAATGGTGATGGTAAGTTAGGGATGCAGTAAAGGGACAGAATAGTTGATTAAATAGTTAATCCCACTAGGGGACTGAAGCTAAAAGTATGGGAGACCCCTATAAATTAATGACCTCTAGGACATCTATGCTCTCTGCACACCTAAAACATAATTTATGGAAAGGTGTCATTTCAAAGTGAAAGATCCTCATTGTACTGAGACCTGAAATAATTTTTTCCATACTGCCACGACAGTAACCTCCTTGGATCATGAGGTACAAGGAAACGTCCCCCATCTCCACCAACAAAGACGAGGAACTGATGATGGAAGCTTAATGTCTCCTCAAGAATGAGGAAGAAGGCAGTCCTTTCCTGCTCCCTACTTTTCCTTTGATCATAAAACTGTAGCCCTCTAAGCTCTTGGGGCTCACACCCTCTTGCCCACCTGCTTGTAAGCCTTGCATGGGAAGTATTCTAGTGAATCACTTCTTATCCATCGCTTTGCCTCTTGCTGAATTCTTTCTGTGCTGAGACATAAAGGACTAGAGCTCTGGAGCCCTCTGAAACGTCACCGAGCGGTTTCAGATAGCAGGTAGCAATGGTAGTTTTAATCTAAGTGGCAAACAGCCATTTTTAAAAACTTTTTATTTTGTATTGGGGTTCAGCTGATTAAAAATGTTCCGATAGTTTCAGGTGAACAGCAAAGCGATTCAGCCATCTATATATATACATACGTATCCATTCAGCCCCTAACTTCCCTCCCATCCAGGCTGCCACATAATATTGAGCAGAGTTCTATGTACTCCACAGCAGTCCTTGCTGATTATCCATTTTACACAGAGCAGTGTGTACAGGCAACCATAAGTCCCTTCTCTAAGTATGTGAGTCTTTCTGTGTTCTAAGTTCATCTGTATCATTTCTCTTCAGATGCCACATATAAGGTATGTCATATGCTATTTCTTCTTCACACGTCCCTTAGTGTGACCGTCTCTAGATCCACCCATGTTGCTGCAGATGGCACTATCTCATTCTTTTTAATGGCAAAAAGCCATTTTTAATATACTTAAGTGGAATTGTTCTGTCCTTCTCCTACCGCTTCATTTGCTAATTTGTGTTTGAACTATTTCCCTGTGCCTGAAATTCTCAAATCTGGTGAGGTGGCACTGTAAGTAATTCTGTCACCAGCATAGAAGCTTGTGGAGGATTTACTTAGACAGTAAATTAGAAGTCTTTAAAAAAAAAATAATACTTTGATTTGCGTTCCTTAGGTGGGAGAGAGGGGGCAGACTTCTCATGGGGAATTGCTTCTATTTCAGGATGGTGAGTGGCGCTTCTCTGCTGTCCCAGGCTGAGGACGAGTGGTTCTCTGTCCACTGCTTTCCACAGAGAGCCTCTGACAAATGGTGGGCAGACCCCTGCCCCCTCTAAGGGGGAAAGGTGGAGGGCAGGGAAGGGAGGGGCAATCAGTGCTGGCTTTGTGGGAAGGCGAGGGTGAGAAGCTCTTTGCTTTTCCTCTCAAATGGGATGCTTCCAGGGAGGAAGGAGGTACCTCAAGAGAGCAGCCTGGAGAGACTGGAGGGGACCCGCAAGAGGGGGACGGCACTCCTTTCCCTGGCGGGACATCCACTTAGGCAGCAGACCGACTGATCTGGCTTTGCTGTGAGCCGAGCACAGGGGAGACGGCGGGGCTGAGACGGGGAGCAGTGTGGTGCTGCAGCCTGTGGGTGACAGGACTGTGAGCTTCCCATGGGACACGAGGGCATCTCAGAAGGCGGGTGGGCTTGAGCAGTCTTACAGGTATTGCAGGGGCTCCAGCAAATAGAGAAAACAAGATTTTTCATGTTAATATCCCTATGGTACAAAGACTCATCAGCATCTCCTGGGTAACCCAGCTTCTCCTGTGAATACCCTTGGGGGTGTGCCATGAAGTTAAATGCCCCCAACAGGATGGACAGTATGGTTTAGAAGAGAGTGGGGCGGGGCTGAGGGGGAGTGACTGACAACTCTGGGCCTAAAGAGATGAAGATATGAAGGAGGAAATTTAGGGATGCCGGAGACGGGAGGACCTGGAGTGGCTGCTTTTCTTGCCTCTGTGATGCTGGCATCCCTCACTGCTTATAGTCCCTCAGCCGCTAATCTTGGGTCTCTATCCCCAAGGAACTTTGCCCTTAGACAATATTTGTGTGTTCAGGTTCAGCAGCAGNGAGTGGCGCTTCTCTGCTGTCCCAGGCTGAGGACGAGTGGTTCTCTGTCCACTGCTTTCCACAGAGAGCCTCTGACAAATGGTGGGCAGACCCCTGCCCCCTCTAAGGGGGAAAGGTGGAGGGCAGGGAAGGGAGGGGCAGTCAGTGCTGGCTTTGTGGGAAGGCGAGGGTGAGAAGCTCTTTGCTTTTCCTCTCAAATGGGATGCTTCCAGGGAGGAAGGAGGTACCTCAAGAGAGCAGCCTGGAGAGACTGGAGGGGACCCGCAAGAGGGGGACGGCACTCCTTTCCCTGGCGGGACATCCACTTAGGCAGCAGACCGACTGATCTGGCTTTGCTGTGAGCCGAGCACAGGGGAGACGGCGGGGCTGAGACGGGGAGCAGTGTGGTGCTGCAGCCTGTGGGTGACAGGACTGTGAGCTTCCCATGGGACACGAGGGCATCTCAGAAGGCGGGTGGGCTTGAGCAGTCTTACAGGTATTGCAGGGGCTCCAGCAAATAGACAAAACAAGATTTTTCATGTTAATATCCCTATGGGACAAAGACTCATCAGCATCTCCTGGGTAACCCAGCTTCTCCTGTGAATACCCTTGGGGGTGTGCCATGAAGTTAAATGCCCCCAACAGGATGGACAGTATGGTTTAGAAGAGAGTGGGGCGGGGCTGAGGGGGAGTGACTGACAACTCTGGGCCTAAAGAGATGAAGATATGAAGGAGGAAATTTAGGGATGCCGGAGACGGGAGGACCTGGAGTGGCTGCTTTTCTTGCCTCTGTGATGCTGGCATCCCTCACTGCTTATAGTCCCTCAGCCCCTAATCTTGGGTCTCTATCCCCAAGGAACTTTGCCCTTAGACAATATTTGTGTGTTCAGGTTCAGCAGCAGGAATATAGTATACATTTACAGTAAATGTATGTTGAGGGGCCTTCCTGGCGGTGCAGTGGCTGAGACTGCAAACTCCCATTGCAGGGGGCCTGGGTTCCTTGCTCGGGAACTAGATCCAGTGTGCTGCCTCAAAGATCGAAGATCTCGTATGCTACAACTAAAAGACCCAGGGCAGCCAAAGAAATAAGTTAAAAAGAAACCGTTGTTCAGTGGCTAAGTCATATCCAGCTCTTTGCAACCCTGTGAACTGCAACACACCAGGCTTCCCTGTCCTTCAGTCTCCTGGAGCTTGCTCAGACTCACATCCATTGAGTTGATGATGCCATCCAGCCATCTCATCCTGTCACCCCCTTCTCTTCTTGCCCTCTATCTGTCCCAGCATCAGATGTACCTTGAATGAATTTATCCTCTAGAACTGGGAATAGCTAGTATACTTCTTTAACATTTCTACTGTTCTGTTATTGATAAATGAGGAGAAATAAGAACCTTAAAAATTGGTACCGGTACTCACTAATGATATCATATTTTCTCAAAAGCAGGTAACTTTGAAGTACTATTCATCAGTGATTCGTGCCCTTCACTCATGCTCTTATGGATTCAAGAGAGTAACCTGGATATTTTGGGTGCAGAAACTTCTTACTGAAACTATTTTGCTCATAAAGCTAAGGGGGAAAATGCTCACGTGATTTCTAGATATGTCTCTAAAGTCAGATTAGAGACCCTAATGAGTCTTTTTCCCTAGGAGAGTATTTAGAACCATCTTAGTGGTAGCTGATATTAACAAGCCATTAGCTTTTCTTTATAAAAGTTTACGGAGTTGTCACAAGATACCTGTGGGGCCAAAGCAGGAAGTTAAATAAAGGTTCTCCAAGCTTTTCCTCTGGATGGGAACCAAGTTATTCAGTATTGCTACGGACACAGTAGAAACAGGAAACGCGAGTCATCATCTCTGGCAAGTCCTGCACCCCACCCCCCTCCTCCTCCCTCCTCCCCTGCCCATCCTAGCAGCATTGCCAGAAGCATCAGTCACGCCATCTGAGAACATGTGGTTTCTAGGCCCTGGTTCTAGATCAGTTCATTTTAGGGAAGCTTTCTAAATAATCATCTAAAGCTTCTTGCTACATTGCTTTAGTCGTGTCCGACTCTTTGCAACCCTATGGACTGTAACCCACCAGGCTCCTCTGTCCATGGGGATTCTCCAGGCAAGAATACTGGAGTGAGTTGCCACGGGGATCTTCCCCACCCAGGGATAGAACCCATGTCTCTTATGTCTTCTGCATTGGCAGGTAGGTAGGTACCACTACCATCGCCTGGGAAGCCCTCCTTTAAGGGAACTGGGAGATTTCCTGAGGCTGGAAAAAAAAAGTGATAGGTATAAATCAAAATCTATAAACCTAGAAATGGAAACTGGTTCTCTGGAAGGCCATACAGACCATAAAGGCTTGGTAAAAGGAACACAAGGAACTGAGGCTGGAGAACTCAGCCATTACTGAACTGATGGATCTCCAAAGGGATGGATTCAACAGCTGGTCTTGGTTCGATCCACGGAGAAGCAAAGTCTCCATGTTTAAGACTGGATTTCCCAACAGTGGAAAGTACAACTATAAGTAGCTAATTAAAGAAAATAAATAAGAAACAGAGGAGGCTGTCAGTACTCTTGGATTTTCAACACAGCTCAGGGCCTAGCTTATAAAGAAACACAAGCCAGCTCTATATACCGTGTGGCAAATCACTCACTAGGAAGACCCATTTAAACAGGCACATTAAGTCATTTTCAGCTTTTCCCATCGAAGTCATCTAGCCCATTCTTGATTTCAGACCTCCTAAGACCAAGGGAGCAGCATTTCAATTAGATTTGTACAGATTCATTTCCTTAGCAGCATTTGGGTACCAAGTCCTAGGGAGTATTGCATTGCACAGACAGACAAGGTTCTTGCTCTTGGAGAACTAATTTTCTAGGTAAGCAACACAGATGATAAACACAAAGATTAAAAATAAAAAGAGGACTTCCCTTGTGGTCCAGTGTTTGGGAATCTGCCTGCCAGCGCAGGGGACATGTGTTGAATCCCTGGTCCGGAAAGATTCCACATGCCTTGGAGCAGCTGAGCCCGTGAGCCACAACTGCTGAGCCCACAGGCTGCAACTGCTGAGGCCCCTGTGCCCTAGGGCCTGTTCCGCAACCAAGAGACACCAGCACAGAGAGGAGCCTGGACTCCACAACTAGAGAGCAGCTCCGCTCGCTGCAGCTGGTCCACGTGCAGCAACCAAGACCCAGTGCAGACAAAATTAAAATTCAAAAAAAAAAAAGGAGATACTTTCAGATGGGGAACACAGTGCAGAAAAAAAACAGGTAATAGGACAGCACTGGGAGTGGCCCCATGCTTGGAGGAGGGCTGCTTTACAGGAGGTCAGTGAAGGTGAGCTTGCCCGAGGGCCAGGTGAGGAGTCGGCTACAGTGAGCTGGAGAAGATGACTCGGAGAGGCAACAGCACGTGCAAAGGGCCTGAGGTGGGAACGAGGTGGCAGGAACATGCGTGGCTGGGGAGCGACCCAGTGTGCACGCAGAGGTGGGTAGAGGGCCAGACCACACAGGACCCCCGCTTCAGGAGGCTGGATGGAGCTCTAAATACAGCAGGAAGCTGATGGAAGGTTCTAAGCAGGGACACGATGTGAACTGAATCACGTTTTAAAAATTTCATTCAAGCAGCTGTACAGCAAACAGACAAAAAGGGAAACTGGCAGACAAATTAGAAGCATTTGCAACAACCACTGGATCACTGAAGAAATCACAGAAGAAATTTAAAAAGACACCTGGAGACAAATGAAAACGAAAACACGATGCTCCAAAACCTACGGGATGCAGCACAAACAGTTCTAAGAGGGAATTTTATAGTGATACAGGTTTAGTTCAGGAAACAAAAAAGTCTCAAATAGCCTAAACTTATACCTGAAGCAACTAAAGCAAGAATAATAACGAAACCCAGAGTTAGGAGAAGGAAAGATATCATGAAGACCAGAGCGGAAACACATGAAATAGAGACGAGCAACAACAACAAAAAGCTGGCTCTTTGAAAACATAAAACAGATAAACCATGAGCCGGACTCACGAAGAAAAAAAGAGGCTGCAAGTCAATAAAATAAGATAGGAGAGAGGAGAAGTTACAGCCTTCACCACATAAATACCAAGGATCATAAGAGACTACTATGAGCAGCGATATATACCAATAAAATGGAAAATCTAGAAGAAATGGACAAATTCTTAGAACTAAAAGTACAATCTCCCAAAACTGAACCAGGGAGAAAGAGAAAATGTTAACAGGTCAATGACCAGTACTGTAACTGAGTCAGAATTAAACTCCCAGCAAACGGAAGTCCAGGCCAGATGGCTTCACTGGTGACTTTAGAGAAGAGTCAACAGTTAGCCTCTGAAACTATTAAAAAGAAGCTGCAGCGGACCTAACACTTCCAGACTCATTCTATGAAGTCACAGTCACTCTGACACCAAAACCAGACAAAGGTAGTACAAGATAAGAAAACGACAGGCCAATATCACTCATGAACGTAGATAAAAAAATTCTCAACAAATACTAGCAAATACTAGCAAACCAACTCTAACAATATATTAAAAATATCATACACCATGATCAAGTGGGATCAATCCCAGGGATGCAAGGAGATTTCAGCATCTGAAAATCAATCAATGTGATAGATCACATTAACAAAGACTACCATAGATGCAGGAAAAAGCTTTTGATAAAATCCAACATCAATTCATGATAAAAACTCTAGAAAGTGGGTACAGAGGGAACATGTTGTGCTTAGTCACTCAGTCGTGTCCGGCTCTTTGTGACCCTATGAACTGTAGCCCGCCAGGCTCCTCTGTCCATGGAATTCTCCAGGCAAGAATACTGGAGTGGGTTGCCATTTCCTTCTCCAGGGGATCTTCCCAACTCAGGGACTGAACCCAGGTCTTTGGCATTGCAAGCAGATTCTTTACTGTCTGAGCCACCAGGTAAGCCCAGAGGGAACATACCTCAATGTAATACACAGATTTTTCTCTTAGAAAGTGAAAGAAACTGAAGTTGCTCAGACATGTCTGACTATTTGCGACCCCAAGGACTATAGCCTATCAGGCTCCTCCGTCCGTGGGATTTCCCAGGCAAGAATACTGGAGTGGGTTGCCATTTCCTTCTTCAGGGTACCTTCCTGACCCAGGGATTGAACCTGGGTCTCCCACACTGCAGGCAGATGCTTTAGCATCTGAGCCACCAGGGAAGCTTTTCTCTTATGGACTCCTATTTTTAAAAATTGTACTGATACTGGCACCAAAACAAACATATAGATCAATGGGACAGAATAGAAAGCCTGGAAAGAAACCCACACACTCATGGCCAACTAATCTGCAACAAGTGAGTTACAAGACTATATTATGGAATAAAGACAGTCTCTTTAACAAGTGATGCTGGGAAAACTGGAACACCTATGTGTAAGAGGGTGAAATTAGAACATTCTCAGCATCATACACAAAAACAAACTCAAGATGGATTAAAGACTACAGGTAAGACTGGGTACTATAAAACTAGAGGAAAACATAGGCAGGGCACTCTTTGACATAAATTGCTGAAATATTCTTTTAGATCTGTCTCTAGAAGGCTTAGCTCTTCAGAAGAATAGCTGTCCTTAGACGCAGTCACATCTTGCTGGAAATCAGCAGAGGCCTAACCAGNAGGCAGGGCACTCTTTGACATAAATTGCTGAAATATTCTTTTAGATCTGTCTCTAGAAGGCTTAGCTCTTCAGAAGAATAGCTGTCCTTAGACGCAGTCACATCTTGTTGGAAATCAGTAGAGGCCTAACCAGCAGTCTGGAGAGTCAGCAGGCAGGGGTTATGTGATATCTGGGTCTCCCCCTAAGCTGCTGGGGACAGTTGCCTGTGGGCGGCTACCAAGGGACAAAGCATTTATGAGAAGTGGAGAGAGGCAAGACTGAGACTGGGAGTGGGTGGCAGAGGCTGATCAAACACTTTTGTGCTTTGGTCTAATGTTTCTCAGTGCCCTGGGATTTTAAAAACCTTTAATTGCCCAAAAAGTACATTTTCCCACTTATTTGTTGATTATAATACCGGATCTTGGACAGCTTTTTAAAACTGTGTCTTTCTCCCTTAATTTTAAAATTAATTTTTACTGGACTATTGTCTCTTTACAATGTTGTGTTTCTGCTGTACAGCAAAATGAATCAGCCCCACGTATACATCCATCCCCTCCTTTTTGGACTTCCTTTCCATTCAGACTTTCTTATGCTATACAATATTATTGCAGGTGTGGTACCGACAGTCAAGAGTCTGCCTGCAATGCAGGAGACCCAGGTTCGATCCCTGGCTTTGGGAAGATGCCCTGGAGAAGGGAATGGCAACCCACTCTAGTATTCTTGCCTGAAGAATTCCACGGACAGAGGAGCCTGGTGGGCTACAGTCCACAGGGTCACAGAGTTGGACACGACTGAGCGACTAACACTTTTCACACTATACAATATATTCTCATTAGTTATCTGTTTTATATATAGCATCGATAGTATATATGTCTGTCTTATTTTTAACTGAACTGCTGAGACCGCACTTGGCTCTTTCAGTAAGTTACTCCTTGTGTCTGAACTGGCCTTGGAAACTCCCCATCTATCCAGAGGAACTCTATCCATCCTGTAAGACACCCTCAACTGTCTTTTCATCCCAAAAGGCATCTTCAGCAGAATAGCTCCTTGGATGTGCTTCTGATTTAACTTCCATCATCACTGACTACTTTCTTTCTTGTTAGTCTACAAAGTTCTCGAGGGGAGAGCTCGTCTCATCAGCACCATCAGCTAACACACGTCTTGGCACGTGGTAGGCCGCTAGTTCCTGAAACAGACCCAGAGGTGCCTGCTTCAGTACCACCTCAGATGTTAGTCTCACAATAAACCAAACCTCTGTGCATGAGGACAAAGACTCTGCCAATTAAATAGGCTGCTCAGATCATTCTTTTCCACAGTACAAAGTGTTCGTTGCTCAGTTGTGTCTGACTCTTTGTGATCCCATGGACTGTAGCCCACTAGGCTCCCCGTCCATGGAATTTTTCAGGCAAGAATCCTGGAGTGGGTTGCCATTACCTTTTCCAGGGGATCTTCCCAACCCAGGGATCGAACTCAGGTCTCCTGCATTGCAGGCAGATTCTTCACCGTCTGAGCCACCAGGGAAGCCCTTTTCCACAATGAAACTGGTAATTTTTACATAGGCTCTTGACAAGAGTTTGTTGGTTTATTGATATGGACCTTTGTGTCATGGAAACAAGATTTAGGTTGATGACTCATTCTTTATGGTCAGTAGCTTTCAGATAAGAACATACTCCCTAGATTACTTTTCTCATGTGCAGCCTAAATAAAGCCTTAACTCTTTTCACTGAAAACACCAAAAAGTTGTCACTCAACCTTCTGTAAGTGTTTTTATCCATAGTTCCTTCATCTGCTTTCTAATACCCACATGTTAGGGGGAGCATTCCAATTCAGATGCAGGCTGGCTGTGAGCAGGTGGGTTAGTGAAAGTGATGCATATGGTGGTCATGGTAGGAGGGGGTGGGGCTTGATGTGAACAGTCACCTTGGTTACACATAAAATGTGTGTCATGACCTACAGAGGGGCCACAGGCCACAGTGATATGTAAAGAAGCCTGCCTGATCATGAAGAATGTAAGGATGGTTCTCAGGGGTATGGTTAAGTTTTGAATAACAACTTCATAAACAGAGTTGTTGAGAAAGTTTGGGCTGTATTTGGATGGGATTTACAATGATGACTGGCGCTGCTGGGGTGCTGATCAAGGCTGCTTGGAATGGAAATCTATTGTGTTGCTGCTGCTAAGTCACTTCAGTCGTGTCCGACTGTGTGTGACCCCATAGACGGCAGCCCACCAGGCTCCCCCGTCCCTGGGATTCTCCAGGCAAGAACACTGGAGTGGGTTGCCATTTCCTTCTCCAATGCATGAAAGTGAAAAGTGAAAGTCAAGTTGCTCAGTCATATCTGACTCTTAGTGACCCCATGGACTGCAGCCTACCAGGCTCCTCTGTCCATGGGATTTTCCAGGCAAGAGCACTGGAGTGGGGTGCCATCGCCTTCTACGTCTATTGTGTTAAAATTAATTAAAAATCAGGAGAAGATGGAGTGATGCAGAGTTAGACTGTCAACATCTCCTCAGAGCTATCTGCTTATCAATAAAAAATGTTGATTCATCCATTCTCCTTCCTAACAATAGCCAGGGGTTTCCAACTGAACATAGTTCCAAAGCTTTGGTTCTAAACCAAAAGCATTGACTCATTCTCTCCCACATGAATTCAACGCATGCCAAATGCAACATGTAGGGCACATGTGAAATGAACCANTACTGGTGGGTCTGATAATGCATAATTTTTTTCTAACCATATAGCAAATGCTAATATTTGAAGTTGTTAAACTTATTTTCTTATCTATAAAGATTGCCAGTGATTTACAAATGCCATATAATTATTTTCTCTGACAAAACGTTTCAAGAATCACCTCATTGTCCATGTAATCATTAATGCCTAGTTAAGTACAGTTTTACCCAGAGGCTAGAGGAAAACAGGTAGTGAACTCTTAACCAGCTGTGCTAAGTGAACATTAGTAAAACTTTTGAAACAGAAGATGTAATAGACTCAGAACTTCTATATGGTGGAATTGGTTAACAGGTGGGTTAAATTCATATCAGTATGCATCGAGAGCCTACTGTGTACCAAGCACTGTCCATGCTTTAGGACTTCCGTAGTAAATATGACAAGCATGGTATTCTTGCTTTCATGGTGCATTGTCGTTCTCTCTTAAGGAAGTGATGGTAAAACGTCCAGGTCTGGCGCACCACTCTTTCATTGCGTGTCCTGGGTTGTGACATAGTCTCCACGCACTGTCGATGCTCTGTTGAGATTCCATCATAGCCAGCTATGTAAGTCAGAGGAAAATAAGGTCTAATTAATGTTTTAGGTGCCTTTCTTATAATATTCTGTGGATTTTGGAAGCCTGCAGATTTCACAGATGAAAAAGAATAGCCTGCATAGATAGGTATGTGAAGGAGATAAGTTAAAAGATTCAGAAATCACCATTGATGATATCTTTCAGTGACCCAGAAACCTTAGTTGGTCAAAGAATTAGGGCGCTTTCCACAAACATGCATCCTGAACCTCTTCTAATGTAGTGCTTTGCTTCTCTTCATGCTCCTGCTAGCAGGAATGGGAAACTGCGCAAATGCCACTCATTTTCTTATAGTATGCTTTCTTCTTTATTTTCAATGAATGCTGACTAAAAAGTGTTTTGAGGATAAAACACCCAAAAAGTAGAAATAACTGAAAAGCTAACATGCACTGGTGGAGTACTGTTCAAATATGCAGTCATGTTAACAATTCTGTGCATTTTTAAATGATAAGAATACTGTATGCATTTATTTTTTCCTTTATAGAGTAATTTATGTTTATTAAGGAAAAATTGGAATGAAATTTGCATGTGTTGCCAAAGTGATTAATATTTTATTCTATTTTTAATGTATACCTTAAAAATTATATAGTTGTCATTATAAACGTTTTTCTTTTATTATCTTTAATTAATGAATACTCACTCGATGCCAGTTAGCTGTTTTTGATCATGGGAATACAGCAAGAGCAATAGACAGAAGGCTTACATTTTGGGCTGTATGACAGATAAAGTGATGTAAAATGAGTAAATCATGTTTCAGAGAGTTCTGCTTACTATCAAGTAAAGAAACAGGGTGAGGCTGCAGAGGCCATGAGGCCGAGAATGAGTCTTCCTGGAACGTCTTCTGAGAAGTGATGTTGTTTAACCATAAACCTAAAGGATGTATGTATCCCAGTTTGAATCAGTTTAAAATGTTGCATATCCTTGGAAATTATTATACTCCTTGTCTAAAGAATTAAATAAAGCAACAGTTATTCTTTTATAAATTACATTTGCATATCTCTAACCTTGATGTTAAAAGTCACTTGTTTGAAAGGGAATTAAATCAGTCTTGTTGCTGCTGCTAAGTCGCTTCAGTCGTGTCTGACTCTGTGCGACCCTGTGGACTGCAGCCTACCAGGCTCCTCCATCCATGGGATTTTCTAGTTGTGTCTTAAAAGATATTAATCCCTTTAAAATAATAGTTGTAGCATCTTCATCAGCCCTCTCTCCTTTTTAAAATTGAGGTATAATTGATACATACAACATTTTAGTTCTAGGGGTACAACACAATGATTTGATATTTGTTTAAATTATGAAATAATCACTGCAGTAAGACCAGTTAGCATTTGAACAGAACTCTGAATAATGGAGTAAACCATAGGAAGATCTCTATAGAGGAAATAGTAAGAGAAGGATCATGCCCTGTATTTTAGGGAGCAACGGGAAGGCTGAAATGGCTACAAGCTTATGTAGGGAAAAGTAAAGAATAACAGGTTAGTTTTCAAGAGGTGGGCAAGGGCCAAATAGTGAATAGCCTTTTAGGCTGTAATAAATATTATTTATTTTCCCATTGTGATGAGAAGTCATTGGAGGGCTTTTTATAGGAGATGACATTTGGTTTCTGTTTCTGAAAGACCACTTCGACTGCTAGATGAGAATATACTGTTAAGTGGTGGGAATGAAAGCAGGGAGACTAGGAGAGGTGGTAGTACTTTGATCTCAAGTGTTTATGTTTGGAGATGGTGAGAGGTGGTCTGATGGAAAGACTGAGGGTAGTGAAGGAAGAAGGAATCAAGGATGATTCCTGAGTAATTCAGTTGGTCTGAACAGTTGGAGGTGAATGGCTATGCTATGTACTAAGATGGTTATTCTGGAGAAGCAGATTGAGGGGGGAGGTGCAAGGATGGTATCAAATTTTAAAAATACCTAATAGACATGTTGGTGGAAGTACTGAGGATAAAAAGCATTTTATAAAAATTGTAAGACTTTTCTAGATTAAATAAATTTAACTTTCTTAACTTCTGTAAATAGGACTGTTGGCCAACTTAGTATTACTACTTTTGTGTCTTAATCCATTTTATTAATACTAAAATCCTTCCTAATCCTAAGGAAGAAAGTTTTTTGTTTTTTTTTTTCACTTTATTGCCGTGTTTAGATTTTTTCTTTTTTTGTGGACCCTACATAAACACAAGTGAACCAGCTTCTTGGCTTCAAAGTGTGTGTTTTTCTAACAAATATAGTGAGTGATATCAGACACTTTATCCTTTAGTACAAAGTATCAAGCATTCCAAGAGGTAAGTTTTGACATAAAGAATAAGAGAAACATGAAATAGGTTGTGGGCTCACTTTGTAAAGATGTCTAAATTTGCTTTAACTTTGAAAAGAGTTAATGGATTTTTATTATTTTTATAAGTGATTCAAGTTTATTTACTTTTTCTCTAATTTTCATAAAATCTTTGTTATTAATGTCATTAAAATCATAACTTATTTATTTATATTTTCCTAATCAGTTAGTTGATGACACAGGTTAGAGCAGTGTAGAGGATTGCCACAATTTTATATTTAGGAACTTATGATTTTATTAACATAATTGGAATATGCTTAAATATCACGAAATAAGATACTGAGCCTTTATATAATCTCCTAAATACCTTATGTATTAAGAGGATCAGCGTTTTAATGTATGTGTTTAAATTGACTTGAAGAATTTTAATTTGCCAATTCTTTCACCTAAGTGTGGCTTCATATAAACTTTCTTATTTTAAATAGTGATTTCAAATTAGCATCATGGTTTTCAGGGAAGAAGGTGGTATATCCAGATGAATGTTTCTGATGCCTTGTAAGGGTTTGAATCTCGGCTGCTCTACTGTACTAACTTGGATAAATTAATCCCTCCTTGCTTTAGTTTTCTCATGTGTAAAATGGAGAAAGTAACCCATATGATTGTTGCTAGGATTAGAGAAATTAATATAATAGAGTGATTAGGATAGTGCCAGGTGCACAGACACTCAGTAATTGGTGGGTATTTTTATAATTATGGCTTTCATTGTTGAATCCAGGTAAACCATTTGTTACACAATACTTGTTTTCCTAAGTAAAGCTGACTCTGAGGAGTTGAATCACACTATTGCCTAATGTTAATATCCTCTTTTCTGAGTAGCCTTTAGCAAATCACGTGTTCAGTTTAAATTCATATGAGTAATTTGATATGTCAAGTATAATAATATAACATATTTGGTAGTAATTGGTTGAATTTGTTAAGGAATAGGATTTTTCCCTGTTGAGCTTATTACAAATAACACTGTAGGATGTTTGATTAAAGATTTTTAGTTGTTATGATTTTTAAGCACTGGTCTAGATCAGAACATACAAATATGTAAGTTACATACATAATGATAAATTTTATAGTAGTCATATTGAAAAGAAACAGGTAGGGAACTTCCTGATGATCCAATTCTTAGGACTCTGCATTTTCACTGCCTGGGTTCAATCCCTGGTTGGGGAAACCTAAGATCCCTCAAGCCATGTGGTGTGACCAAAAAAAAAGGAAGAAAAACAACAAAAAACCTAAAAACAGGTAAAATTAATTTGTATAGAATCACTTATTTAAATTAATATATATATAAAATATTTCAATGTGAAATTGATGTTTTAAAATTATTGAGATATTATCATCTTATGTCTACAAAATGAAGTGTATGTTTTTTATAATTACTGTACATCTCAATTTGGACTAGCTCTGTTTCAGGTTATTGATAGCCATATACAGCCAGTGGCTGCAGTATGGGACAGCACAAATCTGGCTGTATTTTTGAAAAAAATCCCTGTTAAAGAAGTCTTTCCACTGGTATTTTTTCTTAATTACTATCATTTTAATGCTTCTGAACTAAAAGTTTTATAGGTTAAAATATTCAAGAGGGAAATTCATTTAAGATAGGTAATTTCTAAGTATGTAAGCCAAATAAAATTCAGAAAAGCACATGCTACTGTATATTATTTTAAAGTGCAAATACTTAAAATATGTGGTGTCTGCCAGCAGATTACTTAAATAATTAATGTATCTTCTATGTCCTTAGCATTAATTTTTAGTGATACTTTTTTTTTTAGCAGGTGTAAGATTTTCGGGGGTTAGTTACCATACTTTACCACATATGTGTAGTAAAGATAAATTATATTGGAACTCAGTTGGAAAATAGTTTTTTATATTTATATATATACTTTAAAATTTTTTTTCATTTCATGTAATACATTATATATATGTAATGATTTTTTTCATTGTGGTTTGTTCAGATCAATATTTTTATTTTCCGTGTACCTTTAATTAGAAGAAAAAGCTTACATACTCATAAAATGGAATTGTTGATTGAAAATAACTTTTTTGTTTTGTTACTTTTCCATTAGATAATGAAAAGTCCAAACTTGATCATTGAACTTTTGTGAATCAGTATTGTCAAAAACCCCACTATGGTTCTCTTTTGCTTAAAGTAGCAAATTTTGCAACTAACTAGTTCACTTTATTTTTTTTTGTTTCAGGCCGCTCATACTCTGTATGTTCTCCAAGAATGCTTAATCAGTGTCTAGAATCCTTGGTGCAGAAAGTACAAAGTGGGGTAGTAATAAACTTTGAGAAAGCAGGACCAGATCCTTCCCCTGTAGAAGGTACTATTGTCATTTTCTTACAGATATTTTAAACTTGCTTTATCAAGTATTCAGCTAGAACTGAAAAATTACCATGATTTGGCTTTAACATTGACAAGGTCAAATTATTAAGATGACAAAAGAGCTATTGGTAAAGTGGCATGATTAAATAGAAAAGTCAAGGTTGTACGATATCGGTTTGGTCGTATCGCCTTTTTATATCAGCTGTTCATAGCCTAATAATTTATAAGAGCTAAAATCCTTTTTAAACATTAACAGAATAGTGTATTTCCTTTTTTAGTTTTGTAACATTGACTCTCTCCAGCGGATGTGCCTCTCCTGTGTACCTTGATTCACAAGAGTGTTCAGGCCTAGGTGTTTATTTAATTCCTTAGCTACAAGTTTTACTAAAGATCAGACTGATCAGAACCAAATGGTTGGTGTGGTTCCAAAAATGAGAAACCAGCCATTGCTATTCAACTTGATTCTTTTAACTCTAGCTGAGCCCTGCCTGGCTTTGTTCTAATATTCTGTGATCATGAACTATTTATATTGGCCAGAGGGTATAAGGAGTTTTGCCAGAACCAACGGATGGCTTACATTTGGACCCTCTGCCTTGTACGACATAGCTTAAAACCAGAATTAGAAAGTCATTAATGACACTTTGGCAGAGGTAAAGCAGTAGAGTGGGTAACTGGGAGAAGAGAAAGGTCATAGAGATGAGAGCAGAAGATGGAGAGATTATATAAATTATATTGCTGTGTTCGATTAAAAAAAAAAAGTTAAAAGAATTGAATTGTTACACATGAATATATTTATTTTTAAATTATTTTAGGACTTTGCTTAGAATTAGGCACCCAGTAAATGTTTACTGTACTGTTAAAGAGAGTTACCATTTTCTAGGATTGTTTTAGATGAAAGGTAGGTGCTTTAAATCTGGATTTATATATTAGACTTTTGTTCTAGTTTTTAGGCTTTAGGTAAAATGATTTTTAAAAAATACTTATTTAGCCATGCTACTGCTGCAAAGTCACTTCAGTCGTGTCCAACTCTGTGCAACCCCACAGACGGCAGCCCACCAGGCTCCCCCGTCCCTGGGACTCTCCAGGCAAGAACACTGGAGTGGGTTGCCATTTCCTTCTCCAATGCATGAATGTGAAAACTGAAAGTGAAGTCGCTCAGTCGTGTCCGACTCTTAGCGACCCCATGGACTGCAGCCTACCAGGCTCCTCCACCCATGGGATTTTCCAGGCAAGAGTACTGGAGTGGGATGCCATTGCCTTCTCTGTATTTAGCCATAGTTACTTAGTATTTACTAAGCTGAGCATGATGATGAAAAAATTGATTATTTGCCCTTATCATCTGGTGGGGGAAAACATGCTATTCATTAAACAAGTATTTACTGTGAGGTATATTGGGCAAGCAAAGGATGCTGTGGGACCTCCTTTCAATTGTGGAACTCAGAGTTGAAATTTGCTGATGTTACCCTCTCGTGAATTCTGATCTAATCAAAGTCTTAGTCGTGATAGTATTCTGCTGTTTAAGAAAAACAGGAAAATCCAGAACTGAACAAGTATTAAGATATTTTTACTAAGTAATATTAGACATAGTTTAACTTATTTTTTTTCCTTTAATGATATTTACTTTTTAAAATTTCTTTGCTCTAGATGGGCAGCCAGATATATCAAGACCTTTTGGATCTCAGCCTTGGCATAGTTGTCACAAACTCATTTATGTCAGACCAAATCCTAAAACTGGGGTTCCTATAGGTCATTGGCCTGTTCCAGAATCTTTTTGGCCAGATCAAAATTCTCCAACACTAGTAAGTACCAGAGATTGTGACTTCATAATAGTAACTGCTTTTCATACTAGCTTTAAGTACTACTGTCTGCTAAAGGTGTGGCTATTGTATAGAAACTAGACAAATGTTCAAGTGCTATGATAAGCTGTTACTTGCTTTAGTATACTTTGTTGTTCATTATAAAATAATAGAGGTATTGGTTTCCTTTAGAATCTGAAGTTATGCTTATGTTTTTATTATTGGCATCCGGTTACAGAATCATAGATATATATTCTAAATATATAAATAAGAAATAAGTATATAAATAACATAAGGATTTGTTCTCAGGGACATAATACAGAATTTAAATGAAGGGTTATAAAATAATTTTGATGGTTTCCCTGCAGCCTTTTAGGACTTAGTCTTAGAAATTCATGTTGATTTGCATAGTTTTAGTTATTTTCAGTGTTCTCAGTCTGGAGGTTTAAGATAGAAAAGATTTTCTGGTCTTATTTATAGGAATTATTTTTAGTAACAGTGGGGCTTGTGAGTGGTCATGGTGAATTATCAGTATTCGCTATATGGTTCTTATAATAATAGGGTAAATTTAGTCAAATATTTATTCAGTCTTGTTAATACACATTTTTCAGATTAGTATTTTTTGTAGTAACTCAGAGGACACTGTGGAATATTTTGTGGGAGAGCCTGACAGTAGCTCTTTTGATGTTACCCTTAGAAGATAAGAATTGTTATTTCAAAGATCTTTAAGTAGTCTTTAATAACTTTTGATGTGGCTATCATTTAGGAATTAAGTTAAACTCTTTGAAACCTTTTATACTTTAAATCTGTATCAACTCTTCAGGATAATTTTTTACTTTTATTCTATACAAGAGCTGTGATATTTCCTTTGTTCATTAGGGATTTAATGAAGTAGTTCATGAAATAAAATTTTTATACATTTCAGTGAGAGATTGCCTTCCTTTTTTTGATTGAACCATCATAGTTTTTTAGTCTAACCTTAGAGAGCTCTCGATTTCTTTGGTCCTTTTAATTTCTCTTCTAGAGCCTTTCAGAATTCTTAAAGAACAGCTATCATATTTGTATGAAATATTATTTTGTTGTTTATTCAGTTATATTTAACACTTATAGTAGTGCATATGGTACATGTTGAGTCTGCATGGGAAGAAATCCAAAACCAGAATCACAAGCATTATCTATCAATATTAACTCTAGTGGTCTATTGCAAATTGTTACAAGCCATAGAGGATTTTGGAATGTGGGTAGAATTTTAGTTGGAACAGGAAACAATGTTGAAAGTATGGAAGTAGGAAAGAACAGGGTGAATTTAGAGGAATGGAAAGTATCTGAGGATAGGTGGTTCATAATATGTCTGTAGGACATTGAGAATACTATTAAATAAATGATTGCTCATGACTTTACATGCAAAGTTAAGGAATTTGAGCTTTTCTCAGTGGTGTTAATAGAACTGAAGACATTTTTAACAGTGTTCCTTTAGGAAAATTAATCTGGTGGTGGTTATATGCAGCAGAATCAGATGAATTGGCAGGTAAGCTGTAGAGGACTATTGCTATAGTTTACTTAATACAGAGCTGTTGTGCGTAGTCACTCAGTCGTGTCCGACTCTTTGTGACCCCATGAGCTGTAGCCCGCCAGGCTCCTCTGTCCATGGAATTCTCCAGGCAAGAATACTGGAGTGGGTTGCCATTTCCTTCTCCAGGGGATCTTCCCAACTCAGGGATTGAACCCAGGTCTTTGGCATTGCAAGCAGATTCTTTACTGTCTGAGCCACCAGGGAAGCCCAATATAGAGCTAGTAAGAGTTTGAATTAAAATGATGGAAGAGAGAATGTTAAAAAAGAGATATTGGAAAGAACTGGCAAATTTTAGTAACTGAAGGATATTAGAGGGGAAATGAAATTTCTATAAATAATAGGATTTCATATAAGAGGTACTGATACTGAAATTAAATGTGAATTATTAGAGACTGGTTCTGAATGGCTCTACCAGTTATTAGCCATGTATCTTTGGTTAATTATCTTCTCTAAGCCTCAATTTACCATCTGTTAAATAAAGATAATAACTCCTATCTCATAGGATTATTTTGGGTATTAAATGGATCTTAGTATTTTCATCCAAAAAAACCCCATGAATTTCATAGACTGATTCAGTAAGCTGTTTTGTCAAGTATGTGACAGGTACAGGAGCAGAAGATGAGTAAAGCATAGTGCTTCCCATCTGGAACCTTCTGTAGGATGGTCAGCTATATAACCATAATAGAGTCCAGTGTGCCACCTGTCAAAGTGGTGGAGCAGAGGCCAGATGAGGTGGTACTTAACTGCCTGGTGTGGGTTTGGGGTACGTGGTAAGAGTGTGTCAGGAAAGAAGCCTCTTAGAGGTTGGTACTTGCCAGTTCAGACTTCAAAACTTTGCATTATGCAAGGGAGAAAACAGGAAAGTAGCCAAGGATAACATGAGATACAGGAGCGTGAAAGACAATGATCTCTTTGGGCCACTGCAAGTTGTTTTTAAGGCTGGAGCACAGGGTGTATATGGGGTGGTGGTTAAAAGGCAGATAGGGACCATACAGTCAAGGCTCTTTGTTTAAAAAAAAAAAACCAAAAAACCAAAAAAACCAAAATAGAGTCTGGCCCTATTTTTAGGTGATTGGATGCTACTTTTACTCAATAATTTGAGGCAGGAAAATTATATGATTATATTTCATGGCCATAGGATTGATTGGAGGGGGCTGACTAATTAGGGATACTAATTAAAAATATACAGTTGTACTAATCTAGTCTAAGAAATGATGAAGGCATGAATTAGAGTGGTAAGAAAATAGAAGATAAATTTTCAGAGAGATGAGAGTTTAGCATAGAGGGCAGCATCTATAGTAGTGAGCATCTGCCCCATATTTATGTGTTTGCTAAGTGGCTTAGAATTTGTGGTATCACTGAATCTAGGTCTTTGTGACAGTTAAGTATGGAGGGTAAGGGGGAGATGATTAAGGATAACATTTAGATTTTTAGAACAGGTTATGTGGTTTGGGGGTGAAATAATGAATTGGGTAGTATTATGTTTGAGGGACCTATAGAAAATTGAGGTTATATCCAGTAGGTGGTTGGATACAGGAAGAGAAATGAGCGATGATCCCAAGACAGTAGTTTTGGGAACCACCAGTGTATGTATTGATAGATAGTAACTGAAGCTAAAAGGAGTCTTTAATATTTATGAAATTTCACATTATTTCCTCGTAGCTCATATTTTCTTCACCAATCTTCTTTTGGTGAGATTTTTAGGAAGGAGAATGTTAAGGAGGGGAAATAGAATAACATGCTTTTTTTTTCTTTAAAAGTATTGCAGTTTTTGCAGCTCTAGAACAGGGTCTCCAGAGTGGGGCATATTTACCATAGGGGTAACCAATAGTTTACTGGAATAGGGAAGGAAACCAGTAGAAGTTCTATTTGTTTGCTTTTTTCTATTTTTAATATTATTTTGGTATATATTATATACCTGTAAATTAATAATTTGCAAGTATATATATATATATTTAAAACCTTGTACTGATAAATGTGCATCATCAGTTTGGAAATCAGGTAAACTACTACAACTGTGGCCTTAGGAAGGTTTCTCATTACATTAACTACTTGTTAGATGTAAAAATTGGTGAGCACTTACTTAATTCTAAAACACTGCATTTAAGTTTTCTGATGAATTTGATTTTAAGACTAAAAAAAAATTTTAATCCTGTACAGATTTTGAAGTGTTTTATTTTTTTTTTCTTGTGAATACTAATAGTTTAAGCATTACATTTTTAAGTATTATCTTTCAGCTTAGTGGTGCTTTTGATAGTAAATTAAACGCTCACTAGTGAGACTGAGAAACTGAGTAAACTTTGACAGTGAGTAATACTAAAAGTTTGTTTCCGGTACTTTGTGAAAGAGTAACAGTAAGACTTTGCCTTCTAGCCACCTCGTACATCTCATCCTGTAGTGAAGTTTTCCTGTACAGACTGTGAACCCATGGTTATTGACAAATTGCCTTTTGACAAATATGAGTTGGAACCTTCACCGCTGACTCAGTTTATCCTGGAAAGAAAATCTCCTCAGACATGTTGGCAGGTAAGCTGAAAGACTATAGTGATTTTAAATTTAGTTATTTAATTTATATTGAGGTGTAATTGATTTACATGCATTAGTTTCAGGTGTATAGCAAGATATCTGTTACACATATACATACAGCCTCTCTTTTCAGATTCTTTTTCCATATAGGTAGAGCATTACAGAGTAATGTTCCCTGTGCTATATAGTAGTAGGTCCTTATTAGTTTCATCTGTTTTATATACAGTGGTGTCTATATGTCAATTGCAGTCTCCCAGTTTATCCCTTCCTGCCTCCTTATGCCCCAGTAACCATAAATTTATTTTTCACATCTATAACTCTGTTTTGTAGATAAGTTCATTTGTAGCCTTTTTGTTTAGATTTCACATATAAGCATTTGTCTTTCTCAGTCTGACTTAATTTCATTTAGTATTAGTTCAGTTCAGTTCATTTGCTCAGTCATGTCCAACTCTTTGCGACCCCATGAACCGCAGTATGCCAGGCCTCCCTGTCCATCACCAATTCCCGGAGTCTACTCAAACCCATGTCCATTATGTCAGTGATGCCATCCAACCATCTCATCCCTTCTCCTGCCCTCAGTCTTTCCCAACATCAGAGTCTTTTCAAATGAGTCAGCTCTTCACTCAGTATTAGAACCTCTAAAAATTTAATTTGGTGGTTTTTAAAAAAAATTTTTTTAAGTTAAATTGAATACATGGTTTATATAACATTCTGCAAAGGTTATTAAATGTGAACTTTTAACTACTTTTTAACAGGTATATGTGAGCAATAGTGCAAAATACAGTGAACTTGGCCATCCCTTTGGTTACTTGAAAGCCAGTACAGCACTGAACTGTGTCAACTTATTCGTGATGCCTTACAATTACCCAGTGCTCCTTCCCCTTTTAGGTAAGTTGTTCTTGTCATGTTCTCTGTGGCATAGCATACATATGAATTTTCCTAAAAGCAAGCTTTGGGAACATCCCTCCCATTTTTAGTTTTCTTGTTTTCTGGAAATTAATGAAGATTTTTATTAATATTCTAAAATATTGAAGCTGTTAAGGGTTTTATAGCAACCTCTGCATGTTTCTGATATATTGAAAGTCAGTGTCGAACACCTTTGATTCTACAAACTATTGAAGATACTATATTTTGTTTCTAAATTAAATATTCTAAGTTTTTTGAAAATTTGATATCTTACACAGTTAGAATTAGTAATGCAGATTTTGTGTATGGTAAATAATTAAGATATTTTGTAGAAGCATAGTTCTTAGATCTGAGTATTTTTTTTTTTTAAGAATTTTATTTTGGCAAATATTTTAGTGAATGAATAGTATTTGTTCTAAAATAATATTCTAAATAATATTGATAAGCCTAAAATTGATTGGAGACCCTTTGGCTGTAATTTTTTGAGGGGTGCTATTGGAGAAGGCATCTTTTCCTTTATGGAATTGCACCAGATTTAAGGGTTCATAGGCAAAATATTAGTAGGTGTGTTTTCATGTATACTTTGTTTCTGTATTCCAACCTGTTTCATGTCTAGATTTTCCTTGTGTATTTTCTCATTCTACCTTTATTATTACATTTAATTTGAGACCTTNTCACATATAAGCATTTGTCTTTCTCAGTCTGACTTAATTTCATTTAGTATTAGTTCAGTTCAGTTCATTTGCTCAGTCATGTCCAACTCTTTGCGACCCCATGAACCGCAGTATGCCAGGCCTCCCTGTCCATCACCAATTCCCGGAGTCTACTCAAACCCATGTCCATTATGTCAGTGATGCCATCCAACCATCTCATCCCTTCTCCTGCCCTCAGTCTTTCCCAACATCAGAGTCTTTTCAAATGAGTCAGCTCTTCACTCAGTATTAGAACCTCTAAAAATTTAATTTGGTGGTTTTTAAAAAAAATTTTTTTAAGTTAAATTGAATACATGGTTTATATAACATTCTGCAAAGGTTATTAAATGTGAACTTTTAACTACTTTTTAACAGGTATATGTGAGCAATAGTGCAAAATACAGTGAACTTGGCCATCCCTTTGGTTACTTGAAAGCCAGTACAGCACTGAACTGTGTCAACTTATTCGTGATGCCTTACAATTACCCAGTGCTCCTTCCCCTTTTAGGTAAGTTGTTCTTGTCATGTTCTCTGTGGCATAGCATACATATGAATTTTCCTAAAAGCAAGCTTTGGGAACATCCCTCCCATTTTTAGTTTTCTTGTTTTCTGGAAATTAATGAAGATTTTTATTAATATTCTAAAATATTGAAGCTGTTAAGGGTTTTATAGCAACCTCTGCATGTTTCTGATATATTGAAAGTCAGTGTCGAACACCTTTGATTCTACAAACTATTGAAGATACTATATTTTGTTTCTAAATTAAATATTCTAAGTTTTTTGAAAATTTGATATCTTACACAGTTAGAATTAGTAATGCAGATTTTGTGTATGGTAAATAATTAAGATATTTTGTAGAAGCATAGTTCTTAGATCTGAGTATTTTTTTTTTTTAAGAATTTTATTTTGGCAAATATTTTAGTGAATGAATAGTATTTGTTCTAAAATAATATTCTAAATAATATTGATAAGCCTAAAATTGATTGGAGACCCTTTGGCTGTAATTTTTTGAGGGGTGCTATTGGAGAAGGCATCTTTTCCTTTATGGAATTGCACCAGATTTAAGGGTTCATAGGCAAAATATTAGTAGGTGTGTTTTCATGTATACTTTGTTTCTGTATTCCAACCTGTTTCATGTCTAGATTTTCCTTGTGTATTTTCTCATTCTACCTTTATTATTACATTTAATTTGAGACCTTAATTGGCACTCTTTCATTTTTAAAGTGGTATTACTACTACTAAAAAATGTCAGAACCAAAAATTTATCACCTTTAATTTTGTTAAAAATATAGAATTGATGTTTCCTCTCTCTCTTGTAAATAGTAAAGCAAACTTTAAAAATGAAACTTACTTGAGTTGGTTTTCATGTGTGAAAACACTGAATGATGATAGTTTGTTCTCATTCTGCATTCATTTATAGATGATCTGTTTAAAGTCCATAAGGCAAAACCAACATTGAAATGGAGACAGTCATTTGAAAGTTATTTGAAGACAATGCCTCCCTACTATCTTGGGGTAAGAATATTATTCTTAAAAATAGAATGTTAAAAAATTTTGTATTATGCTTATAATTTACTGTAGGTATTAAAGCTTTTATTTATTGCTGTTACAGAATAAATGTCATGAAAAATTTACAAATGACCCATATAAATATGAGAAAGAAATGTTTCAGTGATTTGCAGAATAATGATGATGGTGAGAATAAAATATATATAATGCTTATCCAGGCCTGCCTGATACTGTCCTCAGCACTTTACATGTGTTAACCTCATTTAATTTAAATGATAACTGTATAAGGCAGAAATAACTTTTTATTTCACAGAAGTGGAAACTAAGACACTAAAAAATTAAACAGTTCATCTAAGGCTATACAGCTAATATCGGTCAGGAATTCAATCCCAGGCAGCTGGCTTTAGAATGTAAGCTTTTACAATTAACCTTTTTAAATTGCAGTTTTATAATTATTTCTCTTTACAGGTACAAAAAAAGGTTTGTTTGCATTATTCTCTGAATCTCAAGAAACAGTCCCTGAAACCTAGTGTATCATAATAGGACCAGTAATACATATATTATTAAATACATTGTTGTTGTTTAGTTACTAAGTCACATCTGACTCTTTGTGACCGCATGGATGGTAGCCTGCCAGGCTTCTCTGTCCATGGGATTCTCCAGGCAAATAATTACTTTATTGATTTTGTGAAAAATAACTTCTAGAACACTTTATTAAAATATTACTTCTGCTTTTACTGCAGGAATATTGTATTCAACTGTAATCTTTCTAAATGGTCTCTGATAACATTAATTTCTTAAGCTTTGAAATCATATGTTGTAAGAGAAAATCTGTGTGTCTAGCAGATAGTACCAGCTGTGTAAGAGAGGGGAAAGGAGGAAACACTGGAATATGAACTGCTGCATATATTTGACTCATGTTTCATAGCATCTGGGGGGATTTAGCCAGTGCCACATGGATATTAAATATCTGATCTGGGATTTGATTCCAGTTTGACACCAATGCTTTTATACACTTTGTAATATGTCAGTGGGTGGCTGTCATCCTTTTTCTGACTCTGTCCCATTCACATATGCTAGACTGTTGTGCCAGTGACATTTTTCATTGCATAGAGTAGTTCTTAGTTAGCCTGTCGTTACCCAAGGTAAGAATCTTCTGTTATCCTTGACTCCTCTTTTCACTTACCACCCCAGTTCTATCAAATCTATATCTGCAATGTGTCTTCTGCCTTCTTCCAGATGACACTAAGAAGTCCAGGACTCCACCCCTTCTTACTCTGGAGGTTGTTATTATAGCCTCTAATCCTTGTTTAGTATGTCAAACTGCCTTTGATACCACTGACAAACACTTTAATGAAGTACAAATATGATATGTGACCCTTATTGAAGAAAAGGAGAGGTTTCGCGAGGGTGAATTTTTCAAAATTGACAATACATACATGGCTCCACTGGTAAAGAATCCGCCTGCAATGCGAGAGACCTGGGTTCGATCCCTGGGTTGTGAAGATCCCCTGGAGAAGTGAATGGCTACCCACTCCAGTATTCTGGCCTGGAGATTCCATGGACTGTATAGTCCATGGGGCCGCAAAGAGTCGGACATGACTGAGCGACTTTCACTTTCACTTTTCAAATGGCTATAAATTTTTGACAAGCTTAGGATCGAGTGTGATATTTTCTTTTTTTCCTATAGCCTTTGAAGAAAGCTGTTAGAATGATGGGAGCACCTAACCTAATAGCAGACAGTATGGAATATGGACTTAGTTACAGTGTCATTTCATACCTCAAAAAACTGAGTCAGCAGGTAATGTTAAGAAATAGAACCATTAAGTGTTTTGAATGGTATTGGCTTAAGGTGGTCAGTAGGCCAGATACTAGTTCTTGATGGTTCTAGTAGGATTATATTAATAGATTACATTTTAAAACCACATATATATTAACATAATTCTCAAGTGTATGCTATGCTATGTTTTGAAATGGCAATTTCAAATAATAATCTAGTTTGTGAAAGTTAGCTTTATTAATGTGATCCTAGCCTTCTTGTATGTTAACATTCCTCATGTTTTCTTTTGGGAAATTTGTTAGAAATTTGTTTTAGTCAAAAAAAATCAATTTATTTTGCTTTATGTTTTAAAACCTATAGCATTTTCTATAAAAATGGGAGTTTCTTTTGAAATATGTATAAAAATACTGAATTTTGTCATTTTGGACATAAATCACATTAGTAGATACCAGATTAGTCAAGCAGTATACCTTTTGACTGCCAAGTTACTAAAATTGTATAAAGCACAATTTTTCCAGTACTTTTGCCATCTCTACTTCAACTGCTAATTGCATTGTAGGTTAGAAGAGTCAAAATATTGCTGTTTGCTTTATCTGTGAGCATTTAGTTATGTGCTAGTAATAATGTCTTTAAGTAGATATTGATAAGAATTTTTTCTAATTTTATGTCACCTCTGAATTGGGAATTTTTATTTAGGGTGTATTAACTAACATATCATGGTTTCAGTGTAGTGGGTGTTAATAAATTGAAGTTGTGTTTGTGTGATTTTCTCCAAAAGGTAAGAATTGTGATGATTTAAACATCATAAGACATTGTTTAAACTGTGTTCAGTTTACCAAGCACTTGACATAGACTACATAAATTAAGTAGTGTTTTTAATTTCTTATGTTCTTTTAAAATGTGATACTTAATTTATAAAAGACTGAAACTATTTTTAGCCTTTACTTTACCAGTTCAGATCATGTCAAGACAGCTTTTATTTATTTTTGCTTTAGGCCAAAATAGAATCTGATCGAGTCATCGGTTCTGTAGGCAAAAAAGTAGTACAGGAAACTGGAATTAAAGTCCGAAGCAGATCACATGGTTTATCAATGGCTTATAGGAAAGATTTTCAACAGCTGCTCCAGGGAATTTCAGAGGATGTTCCTCACAGACTGCTGGACCTTAATATGAAAGAATACACTGGGTTCCAAGTTGCTTTGCTCAATAAGGTAATAGTTATGTGAATTTTATACTGCTCTAGTAATAGTCTGTATTGTCGAATATGTCAAATTTTCTATTAACTGATACCCAGTTTGTCCAAACTTCTATACCTCTGCAGAATAATGATCAATTATGCTATTAATATTGTTGAATCATTGAATTTTAAAACACTATACATGGTGAGTGGATGAGCAGATGGACTGTTAAGAGCAAACCACCATGTTCATTTTATAGATAGAAAACAGACTTAGAGATTGCCTGAAGTTACATAGCTAATAGTAGAATTCAGTGTAGTTTGGTACTTATACTACTGACCTTGGCTACACAGTATAATCCTGAAATGCTTTACGAATACTCATTATTAAAAAGATCTTCATCCTAGTTGCCTGTTTGTCACAACTGACAGACTGGTTCTAAAATATATATGGAGGTATATAGGTCCTAAAGTAGCTGAAACAATTTTAGGAAAGAATAAAGCTGAAAAACTTGCACTGTCTAATTTTAAGTTACTATGAAGCTATAGTGGTAACATATGTGTTGCTGGAAAAATATTTGGTCAGTGGGACAGAAGTAGACCTTCATATATAGAGTTAATTTTTAACAAAGATGCCAGAATAATTTAGTGGGTAAGAAGACAGTCTTTTCAACAAATAGGGTGGGAACAGTTAGCTATCCATCTGCAAAACAATGAACTTGATCCTTATGTTAGTTAATGTGATCATAGTTATAAATGTAAGAACTGAAACTATAAACTTCTACAGGAAAAATATCTATAAGATGTTGGATCTTGGGTCAATGAAGATTTCTAAAATGCAACACAAAAAGCACATACACATAACTTCATAAACTGAACTTTAGTAAAATTATAATTTTTGTCTTCAGAAGAAACTTTGAAGTTTCTCCCAGACAAGCTATAGCCTGGGAGAAAAGTATATGTTGAATAAATAACTTGTATCAAAATATATAAAGAAATCCTGCTGCTGCTGCTAAGTCGCTTCAGTCGTGTCCTACTCTGTCCGACCCCAGAGATGGCAGCCCACCCGGCTCCCCCGTCCCTGGGATTCTCCAGGCAGGAACACTAAGACTCAGTAATAAAAAGATAAGCATCCAATAAAAAAAATACACAAAATATTTAAATAGACAAATTACCAGGTAGGATATACAGACCTGAACAAGCACATGAAAAGATGTTCAACATGATTAGTCAAGTGGGGAAATGCAAATTAAAACCACAATGAGATACCACTTTATTGCCACTACTGAACTGAGGATGGCTAAAATTTAAGACTGAAAAATATGAAGTGTTGGTAAGGTTATAGAATAGCTGGAACTCTTACACATTGTTGATGAAAATTATCAACAGTTAATTTGCAGTTTCAAGGTTAATGTTGCTATATACCAACAGTAGGTAGCTACTGAGATAAATGAAAATATGTGTGTATAAAGGGTTTGTATGCAAATATTCATAGCAGCATTAGTAATTGCCCCAAACTGAAAACAGTCCAGGTGTTCATCAACTGGTGAATGGATAAAGATACAGTATATCCATGTAAAAAGGAAAAGACAGTAAAAAGGAATAAACTACCAGTACATAAATAGCATGGATGAATCTCAAAAACATGCTTGTGGAAAGAAGCCAGATAGAAAAGATTACATATTGCAAGATTCCATTTATGAAATGGGATGTCGAGAGACAGAAAGCAGATGAGTAGTTGTGGGGATAGGAATTGCGAGTGACTGCAAGTGGGCACATGGAACCTTGTGGAGTGATGGGGATGTTCTAAAACTGATCCTAGTGATGGTTTCACAACTGTACATTTTCTAGTGCTCAAACTGTTTATGTAAAATGGGTTGTTTTATGGTATGTAAATTACACATCAAAACTTTTATTTACTTCTGTTAGCCAGAACACATAATGAAATCTTGGACAGATGTGAATTTGAGATTATTCGGTTGAGCTTCACTACTGAGTTTTTATCTTTTGGTTATTAAAACAGTACATTATGATGGTATCATACCTCTTTATTCTGTTTTTCTAAGCTAATTAGTTGACTTGTATATCTTCTTTTCAAAGCTGTGCTGCAGGCTAGAGATTGTAGTCTCTTAATTCTGTTTCAAAATACATTTTGTCTTTGAATCTTTTTAAAACAGGATTTGAAGCCACAGACGTTTAGAAATGCATATGACATACCAAGACGGAATCTTTTGGATCACTTAACAAGAATGAGATCTAATCTTTTGAAGAGCACCCGCAGATTTCTTAAAGGACAGGATGAAGGTTANAAAAAAAATACACAAAATATTTAAATAGACACATTACCAGGTAGGATATACAGACCTGAACAAGCACATGAAAAGATGTTCAACATGATTAGTCAAGTGGGGAAATGCAAATTAAAACCACAATGAGATACCACTTTATTGCCACTACTGAACTGAGGATGGCTAAAATTTAAGACTGAAAAATATGAAGTGTTGGTAAGGTTATAGAATAGCTGGAACTCTTACACATTGTTGATGAAAATTATCAACAGTTAATTTGCAGTTTCAAGGTTAATGTTGCTATATACCAACAGTAGGTAGCTACTGAGATAAATGAAAATATGTGTGTATAAAGGGTTTGTATGCAAATATTCATAGCAGCATTAGTAATTGCCCCAAACTGAAAACAGTCCAGGTGTTCATCAACTGGTGAATGGATAAAGATACAGTATATCCATGTAAAAAGGAAAAGACAGTAAAAAGGAATAAACTACCAGTACATAAATAGCATGGATGAATCTCAAAAACATGCTTGTGGAAAGAAGCCAGATAGAAAAGATTACATATTGCAAGATTCCATTTATGAAATGGGATGTCGAGAGACAGAAAGCAGATGAGTAGTTGTGGGGATAGGAATTGCGAGTGACTGCAAGTGGGCACATGGAACCTTGTGGAGTGATGGGGATGTTCTAAAACTGATCCTAGTGATGGTTTCACAACTGTACATTTTCTAGTGCTCAAACTGTTTATGTAAAATGGGTTGTTTTATGGTATGTAAATTACACATCAAAACTTTTATTTACTTCTGTTAGCCAGAACACATAATGAAATCTTGGACAGATGTGAATTTGAGATTATTCGGTTGAGCTTCACTACTGAGTTTTTATCTTTTGGTTATTAAAACAGTACATTATGATGGTATCATACCTCTTTATTCTGTTTTTCTAAGCTAATTAGTTGACTTGTATATCTTCTTTTCAAAGCTGTGCTGCAGGCTAGAGATTGTAGTCTCTTAATTCTGTTTCAAAATACATTTTGTCTTTGAATCTTTTTAAAACAGGATTTGAAGCCACAGACGTTTAGAAATGCATATGACATACCAAGACGGAATCTTTTGGATCACTTAACAAGAATGAGATCTAATCTTTTGAAGAGCACCCGCAGATTTCTTAAAGGACAGGATGAAGGTTAGATCATGGTTTTAATATTGGTATTTCTTCAGTAAGTTTTTTTTTATATTGAAAATGCAGAGTGTTATTGTAACTTTTAAAGAATTGACTTTAATATTACATTCTCATTGAATAAAATAGAAAGTTGAGTCATCTCTAATTCTCTACATTTCTTCCTACCATCACTGTTGCCCCAAATTCTGTTCTCCAGAGGAAACAACCTTTGGTAATAGCTTAGTTTCCTTATGGCTTTCTTCATACGTTCACATACACAGGCACACACAAAATCATTTTCTTATGATCTGCTAGTATCTGATAGTTTAACTAGAAATGGCCAATATGTGTCATATTCTAATATTTCCTTAACTACAACTTTGGCACCTACAAATCAAGTCAGATGAGAACTTAACCCTATGCCAACTCTGATGTAAACATTTCAACTATAGTTTTATATGAAAAGGATCATCTATGTGATACCTCTTTTCTGTAAATTATGCTTTAACTTTCTTTGGAATTGGAATGAAAACTGACCTTTCTCAATCCTGTGGCCACTGCTGAGTTTTCCAAATTTGCTGGCATATTGAGTACAGCACTTTCACAGCATCATCTTTCAGGATTTGAAACAGCTCAACTGGAATTCTATCACCTCCACTAGCTTTGTTCGTAGTGATGCTTTCTAAGGCCCACTTGACTTCACATTCCAAGATGTCTGGCTCTAGATGAGTGAGCACATCATCATGATTATCTGGGTTGTGAAGACCTTTTTTGTATAGTTCCTCCATGTATTCTTGCCACCTCTTCTTAAAAATGTTCCCTTGGGATCTCTGATTTTCTTGAAGAGATCTCTAGTCTTTCCCATTTGTTGTTTTCCTCTGTTTCTTTGCATTGATTGCTGAAGAAGGCTTTCTTATCTCTTCCTGCTATTCTTTGGAACGCTGCATTTAGATGCTTATATTCTTTTCACAGCTATTTGTAAGGCCTCCCCAGATAGCCATTTTTCTTTTTTGCATTTCTTTTTCTTGGGGATGGTCTTGATCCCTGTCTCCCGTACATTGTCACGAACCTCATCCTATAGTTCATCAGGCACTCTATCAGATCTAGGCCCTTAAATCTATTTCTCACTTCCACTGTATAATCATAAGGGATTTGATTTAGGTCATACCTGAATGGTCTAGCAGTTTTCCCTACTTTCTTCAATTTGAGTCTGAATTTGGCAATAAGGAGTTCATGATCTGAGCCACAGTCAGCTCCTGGTCTTGTTTTTGTTGACTGTATAGAGCTTCTCCATCTTTGGCTGCATAGAATATAATCAGTCTGATTCTGGTGTTGACCATCTGGTGATGTCCATGTGTAGAGTCTTCTCTTGTGTTGTTGGAAGAGGATGTTTGCTATGACCAGTGCATTTTCTTGGCAAAACTCTATTAGTCTTTGCCCTGCTTCATTCTGCATTCCAAGGCCAAATTTGCCTGTTACTCCAGGTATTTCTTGACTTCCTACTTTAGCATTCCAGTCCCCTATAATGAAAAGGACATCTTTTTTGGGTGTTAGTTCTAAAAGGTATTGTAGGTCTTCATAAAACCGTTCAACTTCGGCTTCTTCAGCATTACTGGTTGGGGCATAGACTTGGCTGACTGTGATATTGAATGGTTTGCCTTAGAGACGAACAGAGATCATTCTGTCGTTTTTGAGATTACATACAAATACTGCATTTTGGACTCTTTTGTTGACCATGATGGCTACTCCATTTCTTCTGTGGGATTCCAGCCCGCAGTAGTAGATATAATGGTCATCTGAGTTAAATTCACCCATTCCAGTCCATTTTAGTTCGCTGATTCCTAGAATGTCCACGTTCACCCTTGCCATCTCTTGTTTGACCACTTTCAATTTGCCTTGATTCATGGACCTGACATTCCAGGTTCCTATGCAATATTGCTCTTTACAGCATCGGATCTTGCTTCTATCACCAGTCACATGCACAACTGGCTATTGTTTTTGCCTTGGCTCCATCCCTTCATTCTTTCTGGAGTTTCTCCACTGATCTCCAGTAGCATATTGGGCACCTAATGACCTGGGGAGTTCCTCTTTTGGTATCCTATCATTTTGCCTTTTCATACTGTTCATGGGGTTCTCAAGGCAAGAATACTGAAGTGGCTTGCCATTCCCTTCTCCAGTGGACCATGTTCTGTCGCAAAGAGTCGGACACAACTGAGCAACTGAACTGAACTGAACTGATGCTTTAACTAAATTCTGCTTTGGAGTAGAAGAGACATTTTCGTAGAAGGGTTACACATACTGTTTATTCTATCTACTGAAACTAACTGCAATATTTTTACTTTGTTTCAAAGATAAAATTGATTATTTAAAATGTTATTAAAAAGCAGTCAAGATTTTATGTCACCATATTTATAATGGCAACAAACTAATTTAGAGTATATGGTAAGGAAAAGTTGCCTAGAATAGAGCAGGTAGCATTCATACATAAGAATACAGTATTTGTTAATTAAATGGAAGGTAGTTTTAGTGAAGTTAACTTTTATTATTGCTTTGTTCTGTTTGAAAAGATCAAGTGCACAGTGTTCCTATAGCACAAATGGGGAATTACCAGGAATACCTCAAGCAAGTACCTTCTCCATTAAGAGAACTTGATCCTGATCAGCCTCGGAGGTTGCATACATTTGGCAACCCCTTTAAGCTGGATAAAAAGGTAAATTTGAAGTGTTCCATTATGTAATTTTTTTGTGTGGGAGGCACAGTAGATTTAACAGTTCTTACTTTAACTAAAGTAAGCCGAAACTATTTTCTTGGTAGAATACAATGTCAACATCGTTAAAATCTACTTTAATGGGAATTGGAGTTTGTCGTACAACTGAAAACCATATGTAAAGTCAGGAAATTCTTCGTTGTTACAGGGTATGATGATAGATGAGGCAGATGAACTTGTGGCTGGTCTTCAAAATAAACATAAACGACCTGGAGAACCAAGTATGCAAGGTGTCCCTAAGAGACGACGCTGCATGTCTCCATTGCTGAGGGGCCGGCAGCAGAGCCCAGTTGTGAACAACCACATCGGAGGGAAAGGACCACCGGCACCTATGACCCAAGCACAGCCAGACCTCATTAAACCCCTTCCTCTTCATAAAAGTAAGGGTTTTTCTTTAAACAGTATTTGCTGCTTTTAGTTTGGTTCTTCACGGGAGAGAGTTTTCTGATAGAGAAAAAGTGGATAAAGTTCCAAGAGTGTCTAGAGAAGATATTTGTTTATTCCAAATTAGCATGTAATAATTTTTTATGTCTTTTTAATGAACATTTCATATATTCATTCATTATGCTTAATAGCTATCATGATTTGAAATATCATTTGCAAATCTTTAGCGTTTAGAAGTGACAGTTTTTAAAGGGGCATTATCAATACCCACAGAAAGATGGTTTTCAATTTGTTTAATTTGGCAACTAATTATTAAATGATATGCTCAATTTAGACAGGGTTAGGCATTGAGATGTAGCTATAAACAGATAATAGTGATCTCTGCCTTCATTTGTAATGAGGAAAGAAAATCATCACACATTTCCTTAGAAGTGTGATGAATATTACAAAAAGGGAAGTCAGGTATACTTGTTGTGGAAGTATTTGGCAAGAGGATTTAACTTAGTCTGTGGGGTCAAGGATGGAGGAGCCTGGTAGGCTGCAGTCCATGGGGTCGCTAGGAGTCATACATGACTGAGCAACTTCACTTTTGCTCAGTAAAAAATAACTCCACACAGTAATGTCAGCCTGGTCTTTATGAAATGCCAATCAGATCAGATCACTACCTCTTTCAATGGATTTTCACTGTCCTTAGAATAAAGTCTAGAATTTTTTACAGTGGCTTCCAAGACCCTCTATGATCTAGACTCTGCATGTTTATCTTTCGGTTCTCACCTTACCTCATTCCCAGCAGCCCACAACTATACCAGAATGCTTCAGTTCCCTTAACGCCCTGCTCTTCACAGTATGCCTCTGAGTATACTCTTCCTATAAGAGCACTATTACTGTAACAGTAAATGCACAGCTTTAGTTTACTAATTTCCATTCATCCATCAAGTGTTGGCTTAAACAGAACCTCCTCAGTAAACTGCCTTGTCCCCACTGCTGCTGGTACTCCTGTTAAGTTGCTTCAGTCATGTCCAACTCTGTGCAACCCCAGAGACGGCAGCCTACCAGGCTCCCCCGTCCCTGGGATTCTCCAAGCAAGAACACTGGAGTGGGTTGCCATTTTCTTCTCCAGTGCATGAAAGTGAAAAGTTTGTTCAGTTGCTAAGTCATGTGGAATATTACTGGGGAAGAATGAGAATTGATAAAGGAAGTGTTTAATGGAGTAATTAATTATAGGTGGTGATCATTCATGGGTAAGAACATCTTAACTGGGAGAAGCTGAATGTGATCCCTCCTGATGGGATTCCACAGTTCTACATTTGAAGTATCTGCTACCCAAAATACTGAATGAACTTCAATCTGATTGAGCCTCTGTAGTTACAAGGAAATAATTAGCAAAAATCCAGATTGTGGTAAATTACAGGACGGAGAATCTGGTGGGGATATATTTTTCTAGGAAAAGAAAACATAGAAAAAAGAAAGGTACAGAAGGANTCACCATATTTATAATGGCAACAAACTAATTTAGAGTATATGGTAAGGAAAAGTTGCCTAGAATAGAGCAGGTAGCATTCATACATAAGAATACAGTATTTGTTAATTAAATGGAAGGTAGTTTTAGTGAAGTTAACTTTTATTATTGCTTTGTTCTGTTTGAAAAGATCAAGTGCACAGTGTTCCTATAGCACAAATGGGGAATTACCAGGAATACCTCAAGCAAGTACCTTCTCCATTAAGAGAACTTGATCCTGATCAGCCTCGGAGGTTGCATACATTTGGCAACCCCTTTAAGCTGGATAAAAAGGTAAATTTGAAGTGTTCCATTATGTAATTTTTTTGTGTGGGAGGCACAGTAGATTTAACAGTTCTTACTTTAACTAAAGTAAGCCGAAACTATTTTCTTGGTAGAATACAATGTCAACATCGTTAAAATCTACTTTAATGGGAATTGGAGTTTGTCGTACAACTGAAAACCATATGTAAAGTCAGGAAATTCTTCGTTGTTACAGGGTATGATGATAGATGAGGCAGATGAACTTGTGGCTGGTCTTCAAAATAAACATAAACGACCTGGAGAACCAAGTATGCAAGGTGTCCCTAAGAGACGACGCTGCATGTCTCCATTGCTGAGGGGCCGGCAGCAGAGCCCAGTTGTGAACAACCACATCGGAGGGAAAGGACCACCGGCACCTATGACCCAAGCACAGCCAGACCTCATTAAACCCCTTCCTCTTCATAAAAGTAAGGGTTTTTCTTTAAACAGTATTTGCTGCTTTTAGTTTGGTTCTTCACGGGAGAGAGTTTTCTGATAGAGAAAAAGTGGATAAAGTTCCAAGAGTGTCTAGAGAAGATATTTGTTTATTCCAAATTAGCATGTAATAATTTTTTATGTCTTTTTAATGAACATTTCATATATTCATTCATTATGCTTAATAGCTATCATGATTTGAAATATCATTTGCAAATCTTTAGCGTTTAGAAGTGACAGTTTTTAAAGGGGCATTATCAATACCCACAGAAAGATGGTTTTCAATTTGTTTAATTTGGCAACTAATTATTAAATGATATGCTCAATTTAGACAGGGTTAGGCATTGAGATGTAGCTATAAACAGATAATAGTGATCTCTGCCTTCATTTGTAATGAGGAAAGAAAATCATCACACATTTCCTTAGAAGTGTGATGAATATTACAAAAAGGGAAGTCAGGTATACTTGTTGTGGAAGTATTTGGCAAGAGGATTTAACTTAGTCTGTGGGGTCAAGGATGGAGGAGCCTGGTAGGCTGCAGTCCATGGGGTCGCTAGGAGTCATACATGACTGAGCAACTTCACTTTTGCTCAGTAAAAAATAACTCCACACAGTAATGTCAGCCTGGTCTTTATGAAATGCCAATCAGATCAGATCACTACCTCTTTCAATGGATTTTCACTGTCCTTAGAATAAAGTCTAGAATTTTTTACAGTGGCTTCCAAGACCCTCTATGATCTAGACTCTGCATGTTTATCTTTCGGTTCTCACCTTACCTCATTCCCAGCAGCCCACAACTATACCAGAATGCTTCAGTTCCCTTAACGCCCTGCTCTTCACAGTATGCCTCTGAGTATACTCTTCCTATAAGAGCACTATTACTGTAACAGTAAATGCACAGCTTTAGTTTACTAATTTCCATTCATCCATCAAGTGTTGGCTTAAACAGAACCTCCTCAGTAAACTGCCTTGTCCCCACTGCTGCTGGTACTCCTGTTAAGTTGCTTCAGTCATGTCCAACTCTGTGCAACCCCAGAGACGGCAGCCTACCAGGCTCCCCCGTCCCTGGGATTCTCCAAGCAAGAACACTGGAGTGGGTTGCCATTTTCTTCTCCAGTGCATGAAAGTGAAAAGTTTGTTCAGTTGCTAAGTCATGTGGAATATTACTGGGGAAGAATGAGAATTGATAAAGGAAGTGTTTAATGGAGTAATTAATTATAGGTGGTGATCATTCCTGGGTAAGAACATCTTAACTGGGAGAAGCTGAATGTGATCCCTCCTGATGGGATTCCACAGTTCTACATTTGAAGTATCTGCTACCCAAAATACTGAATGAACTTCAATCTGATTGAGCCTCTGTAGTTACAAGGAAATAATTAGCAAAAATCCAGATTGTGGTAAATTACAGGACGGAGAATCTGGTGGGGATATATTTTTCTAGGAAAAGAAAACATAGAAAAAAGAAAGGTACAGAAGGATTTTATAGATGAAAAGAGGAAGAGTTTTCACAAGAGTGCGTGGAGAAATGCTCTTGAAGTGGCATTGGAAAGAAAAGGAACTAGTGACTCCACCTCCTTATTTTAAGTCCATGGAGAGAGTTTGAGAGCAAGGGCTTTCTTTGCAGGAGAGTTGGTTTTCAATTAAAACAGGAGTTGCTGTTGAGATTACTCATTGAAGTTTGCAAATCATGGAGTAAGCTTTAGGATGGAGGAAGGGAGTCAGAAGTTTAGAGAATTTTTGTGGGAAGGAGTTTAAATTGTGAATAGTAAGGCAGTGAATTCAGCTGGGTCCTGGTGGTTTGGTGAGCAATCAGGGAACTGAGAATTCAGCTGCTTTCTCTGGGGAGCAAATACAATAATTTGATATTAAGTGGCAAGCTTGCAAGTCTTTTAAGTCTAGTCTAGTGAGCTGAAGTGGAAGCAGCTACTCTTCATTGCTCAAATAGTGAAGACCAAGTGGGCGATTATAAGGAAAGGCGCTCTGGAGGTTTGGGGCCATGTTGCTGCAGAATACTGATTAGCTTAAACTTCTTGTGTTCATTTTTGCCTGTAAATAGTAACTGTATAAGGCAGAAGTAAGTTGGAATGAACTAGTACTCTCTAATAAAAGGATAACCATGATAATCTTGATCATATGGAAACCACTTATTCAATAAAATTGCCATAGAAAAAAGCAGAAAACTACAAGTTTTTTAAAACTTTTTTTCCCCCCAGACAAAAATTGTACAGATTTTGTAAGTACTTGTGAATGTTTCACATTGAAATACACAGTATATATGGCAAAGCTTAAGAACCATATCACATTGTTAATTTCTAAGAGTCAAGGAGATCAGTTGTGATTTGCTACAATATTGTTTCTTTGATGTTTTCTTTACTGTGTGCTTTGAAATTGGCTTTCATCTTTCTTTTTTCCTTATTTTTAGCTTCTGAAGCCACTAATGATTCGACAATGGATGATGTGGTTGAAAATCATGTTGCAGACCAACTGTCATCAGATACTACACCAAATGCAATGGAAGCTGAATTTTCAGGATCTTCTCCAGCCAACTTATTGGAACGACCAACCAATCATACAGAGGCTCTTGGTCATGACCACTTAGGAACTAATGACCTCACTGTTGGTGGATTTTTAGAAAATCACGAGGAGCCCAGAGATAAAGAACAATGTCCTGAAGAGAATATACCAGCATCTTCACTCAACAAAGGAAAGAAATTGATGCATTGCAGAAGCCATGAAGAGGTCAACACTGAACTAAAAGCACAAATAATGAAAGAGATCCGAAAGCCGGGAAGAAGTATGTATAATTAGAGACAGACAGCAGATTCGATTTCTGTATATGCTCTAAGAAAAAAGTCAAATTGACTAAAGCATAGGTCTGATTTTAGAACAGTCTTAAGAACAACATATCAGCTATATCAGATCCCATTCTTTATTCAGCCAACACTTACTGAGTATCTGCTATATCCAAAGTACTGTGTTAGGTGTGGTAAATAAGGAGGAATGAGAGTAGAGTAGGGAAGCACACAGATAAAAATTAAACATGGTTCCTCCCATGATAGGAACTGATAGTCTTGAACATTCTACCAACCAGCAACTGGAATTTTAAGGTAACAGAAAAAAACCCCAAAGATGCAGTGAATATTAAATAACTTCATATCTGTAAAGTTCTTGGCATAGTACCTACCCACCATCTTAACTTTTAAGATTTAAACTATAATAGTGACCGGGATGTGTTTAGGCCAAAAAACAAAAATTATGAAGCTGAGTGTTACATGAGTAGAGAAGAACTTTGTGAGATAAAGTTTCAATATTCTTATTGATATTCATTCAGAAGATTTGGACAGATCACCTGCTATGATGGTGCCCATGGGTGGTCCAGAAGTGGGTAAGACTCAGCACTGGTCATTTTAGGAGCTTATAGTCCTTGACAGAGGACTATTAAGTTTTATGTGAAAACTTGAAATTGAGACAGCACTCTGTATTTTTTTTCCTCTATTTTATCCACCCCCTATGTTAGCTGTAACTTATAGTTTGTTATAAGGTTGGATTTTTATAAAGACCACTTATTTTTCAGTGGCACTACCAAAAAGCTGTTTACTCGTTCTTCTAAGCTATATGTTTGATACATACATGAGTTCCCTAATGAGAACTTTTACCAAGAAAAGGCAGTGTTTGACAAGTTATTTTATCTTTGTTGATATTTGATAAAATACGTGTATTATAAAATCTCTAATGAATGGTGAAATTTTTAGGTAAACTATTTTTGGTTTTGTCTTAATCTTGATGTGTAGTAAACTGTAATAGAAAAATATTGAATAAGTATGCAAAGTAACACCACTTTTTGCTTCTCTTACTTTTAAGAATATGAAAGAATCTTCACTTTACTGAAGCATGTGCAAGGCAGTTTACAAACAAGACTAATATTTTTACAAAATGTCATTAAAGAAGCATCAAGGTAAGTAATCTGTTTACATTATGGTGTGATGAAATGAGTCTCCAGTTTCTATAGTTGGTATTTTAACAGTATCTACTTTATATTTGTGTTGTTATGCATGTATATGACACACCAATGTGTAAATAAGTAATTCTCTCTTGTTTTTGGTTTATTGAAAGTTAAGGTCACTTAAAAAATAGCCACACACAAATTCTTTAGAAATCATGAACCCTTTCTGTCTACACATTATAGGTATTGGCATAATTCTCATTTATCCTACTCTGTGGCTTTTTGATTTCTTTATATTTTACAGTCTTTCATTTTTTTCTATATATTTGAACTACAGTTAATATTAGTGATTAAAAGTAACCTTGAAAGGCAGTATTTGAATGCAGGAGTTCATTTGTACGTGGGAAAACATGTAATTAAGGGACAAGAGCTGGACAAATGAGCCTGATTCTGATTGCTTCAGTAGCCCAAGATTATGTACTTTAGTACAAGGAATGTGGATCAAGATTATAAACGGTGACCACAAAGTGCAATTAACTGGAAAGCATAGTTGTATGAGTTTAGTGAGTAAAAAAGCATTTTTGAAATTTCTCCTTTAAGACTTTTTAGAATTCTAGTATTGTAAGAAAACTTAAGGTTTATCTCATCTGCCCTTCCAAGATACCCACCCTTTAATTATACTCCCCACCGATTTCTTCCATGCTTCATGTAAAGGTTTTTATTTTTTTAATAAAGCCATTAATCCTTTTTTTTTTTCCACCATGAGTGGCTAGAGCATGGGCTACTTTCAAGTTTCAGGATAAGGCCATAACTTTTCATATTACTTATTTTGAATAATTAACCTGTTTTGCTCTTTATATAACATGCTATCAACTCAAACTTCATAGATTTAGCTGTATTCCTGGTACCTGAATTCTACTTCTGTTACCTTTTAGAGAGTTGTATAATATGGTGGTTAGTTGTTATTAGTTTACAAGTAGAGAGGAAGTAGGCATCTGTTGGGCCGTGTTTTTGGAGAGTCTAAAAAGTATCTGCATACTTCTGTACATAAAGAAGTATATACTTCTATACAAAAGCAATTTTAGTCTGTATCTATATTACTGAAAATATTTTAAAATTTTCACTTGAACTTTAACTGTTTGCTATATCCTGTAGTGCTGATGTCTGATTGTCCTTAACTTCTTGCTGGTTTTCAAATTGTAACAGTAGAACATCACAGTTTGAATGTGAATGCCCATTTTGTGGGGGATTATATTAATATTTTATTCATACTGCTTTCAACATTGCACTTTCATAGAGCATAAGAACCTACTGGAGTCATTTCTTTGGGAACCCAGATTGCTGGAATGTTTATAACCCTTGTATTAGGTTTTTTTTCCCCCCTGTTTTTCTTTTTTATTGTGGAAGAAATAACCTCTTATCCATTGTACCTAGGCCTGGATTGTTTGTTTTAGAAACAAACTATAATACTGTACTGATAAAATAATTTGCTAAGAGATTTTATATATCATAAAGCTGTTGATTTTTCATTTTCATTTCACTTTAAAAAATCTTCTCAAGGCAATTTTTCTCTTTAAAAACAATTATACTGATATGTAATTCATTGTTAAAAAGAAATTGAGAGTGCTATTATACTTATTTTTTCATACAGGTTTAAAAAAAGAATGCTAATAGAACAACTGGAGAACTTCTTGGATGAAATTCATCGAAGAGCCAATCAGATCAACCATATTAATAGCAATTAAAAGAAAAGAGAATGTGGCCACTTATTTCACTACCTTCTCCAAATACAAAGTAAATACAAGACTGTTGTGATCTTGAATTCATTTTTTGACATGCATTGTTGGCTTTTTGAAATACTAAGAGCAAGTCTACAGATCCTTTTTCCATCATTTTACAGTGACCTTTTCTTCATTTTGGTTTATTTTTGTAATGTGAAAAGTATCACTCTAAAAAAAGAAAAACATTTTTATTTAACAAACTAAAAATATTCCTCCAAATCTCTTGCTTGTCATTGACTCTTGCGTGTCAATTTCCCTCAGGTTCTATTTTCTTAAACCAACCTTCAAAATTGTCACCTCTGTTAAGGTTGAACTTTGCCAAAAAAATAAAAAAGAAGTTACTTTGTAATTTTTGGGGAAAAAAAGCACATACATTAAAACTAGGCAATGTTTTGTATATACAGTTATTTTGGATATATTATTGTAAGTTGTACAAATGTATTTTGAAGAATATTTAAGAAAAGCACTTTTGTTATTCCATCAATAAATGCTCTATTTTACTCTTGTGTGGTTTAGGAAATAATCACATTTAAAGTAATCATTTAAAACCATCTTAAGATAATGGAATTTTAAAGGCATTGCTTTTTAGCATTGGAAAAATACACCACTTGAAGTTCACATTTGTTAAACCTAACTGTAATGACATGTTACGTAATCTGCATTGTCTTTTTACTCTATGTTCTTAGATTTTGTTGGCCACTCCGACACACACACTCCCATTTCTGCCTAGACAATGGAAATGTATCTGCGGATAGGCAGACTCTTTAAAGCTGTTTCAAAAGCAGAGACCTTTGAACTCTATTGGTTTCCTTACTTCCTTTCCTTCAACCCCTCCCTCTTCCTTTCTCACCAGGACTGTGGTGAAGCTGCCAGGGAGCTGTAACTTTGGGGGACACCACATGCTCTGAAGTGTGCAGCATTCAGCAGCCTGCTGCCGTGCTTGCAGAAGCCCCACAGCAGACTGAGGGTTCCATGCATCTCTTTGTTCTCTGCTGTTAACACTTAAACTGTCCATTTCCTGGAAACACATTTTAAATGACTTTGTCCATTCTGCATTCTCCCCGAGTTGTCCAGGATAAGGAAAAGTCAACGCTATTCACTGTCCACCCTCAGTCCACCGTGGCCTCACGTGTCCTTACTGAGGACTGTGAGCCTGTGGCCTGACTCACTCACCATTCATAGGCCACTGCTGTGCCTTGTAGTTCTTCGAGGATAACGAGTAGAAAAGAAGGCCAAAATACATTTAGATTAAGAGAGGGTAAAATAAATTTATAAAATTACGGTAAAATGGAAGTATTTTTAGGTTTATAATGTTTGAAAAACACATACCCGTATCTTTGTACACTTCAGCAGAACATTTTTTAAATTTCAGGGGTACAGGAAAATGAAATTGTAATTTTTGAAGAAAAGCATAGATAAAAGTGGAGAACATGCTTGAGCTCTGTTGATTCAGTGTAGGGGATTCAAAACTCTCCCAATACTGAAGACAAACGCTGTCAAGAAAAAAACATAATGTAGTGTTACATAGTATTTTCATATGCAGTTCTTTAAACATTTTTTTTAACCTCTTAAACCTCTAAGCAGGATATCACTTAGTAAATGGAATTGTTAAGGTATTAATAGTTAGCTGCAGTCACATGGCTAAATTCAACATGAGATACACAAATTCCAGAATATATTGTCTGGTTTTAAATTATATATATTTAGATTCTGAGATTAACAGAAGAGCTTTACAAGACATTCAGATAAAAGTTAATATTTAACGAGAATATTTAGTAAAGCTACTAAATATTCTGTCTGTCCCAGTATTTGCCCACTTCTCCTTATCAGAATGTTCTTACTTGGATTTCACAGGTTGCTCACGAGGTGATCCTTTAGACCCTTGATCTTTAGTATATCTTAGTGTATGAACCCTAGGAGGAGTTGGGAAGAACCAGTTTTGTTTTGTCTTCTCTTGTCCTTAATCTCTCTGCCACCATACTCTACACTCTTACGGCAAAATATAGTCACAAGCTTTGAAACCCATAAAAATTCAAGCGTAATATGCCATTTCTTACAGGGCTTTTAAAATTTTTTTGTTTTTACAGATTAAGAAACTGGGCATGTTAGTTAAATTACTGAACTACTACAGCAAAGGGGAAGGGGGAGTACATGGAGGGGAATACCATGTCTTTTAGGTCCTTTAGATCATTGGACAGCTGGCTGTAGGCTGGACAAGTGATGTTCTCCAACAGTTTAATCTTGAGGTGAAGATCATTTTTGGTAATGTTCTTACATGAGTCCCATTGGACAACTGATTGAGTCATGATTTGCCCTTATCAGTAAGCTTCGTCAGTTTGGTGTACTGAAGGCTGAGGCTCATTTCTGTCCTTTCATTACCCTGCCACCAGAAGAGTAGCCACTCAGCCTTGTGTGATATGAGCAGGTACCTCCCCAGGAGAGAGGCAGAGAAATTCATAGGGACTATTACAGATCATGGAACTGGTGTTGGATTATATTTTCATTCTGTTTACTAAGGCAGTTCTGAAAACTCTTTATCACAGAAACAGTGATGTATCCTTTACTAGTTAGTTCAAAGATTTTACATCATTTTATGCAGTTGAATTCCAGAAGAGAAACTGTTCTGTCGTCAACCTTTATTGGCTATGAGCTTTTGACAGTGATCCTTGTGTTCAGGTTTAGTCCAGTCTCTTGTTTCTTGAGGGAGTAGAACCTGTCGTCCTTCATCTTAACTGTTTTTGACCTGTATCCTTTCTAAGAGAGGGCTCTCTGTTATCTGTTCTGAGTGATAAGTGACATTTTCATCTAATCAAATTGAGGTTAGGATGATCATGGTGAAATACTACAAGGATATATTCTGTTGATGGACTTTCTCTCCCCCAATAATCCCTTAGTAGATAATTCCCTAGTGAATGATTATCTTCATCCTTTTTGTCACAAGTGTCTTTGCTTTCTAGCACAAATTACAGCATTATGCAAATGATTCTCAGATAAAATGATGTTGACAGTATTTCCTTAAAGATATGTGTAAAACCTATGCATAATTTTCATTATTCTAACTTGACTTTTTCTCTCCATAAATAAAAATAATGCCTGATGTTTAGTTTAAGTAGATCCACTTTTGCTTGATTTTGTTAGTGCTGGTCCATCCTATTTATTTTTACCACATTGTTTAGACTTGCCAACAACTCTTTACTGAGAATCTCTCTTTTTTCCCCAGGCTGATAAGTAATTGCCAGAGAGGGTGGGGCAACATTAAGAGGAATCATTTGAATACTTTGTTCACTGTTGTTGAGACTTAAAGGACTTCCGCTTGTCCTTCTGATGTGCTAAAGGCTCTGCCTGTACCATACCATCTTTGGATGAAGATGAGGTTGTATGGTAGGACAAGGCCTAGGGCAAATATTTGGTTTCTGTGTAATTTCAACAAGCTTGAGAAAGATCAACAGAAAAGCTATAGAAACGCAGGTGCATTCCCTAGGATACTAGGGGTGCTGAGAGTACCAGGGGACAACTTGGACACTCGTGGCCTGAATTAACTCTTTCATCCTACAAGGCCAAGAAAGTTCAGCAACAATGGGGAAAAAAGATGTATCATTTATTTTACTTTCATGATTTTTTCAAGTCCTCCCCAGAAGTAGAAACTTAAATTTTTAAAGACCCACATCAATCATAAATGAGCTGAGAGTAACAGAAGGCAGAAAAGCCACAAGAGGGTATTAGTCTCCTCAGTAGTTAGGAAATATTCCCTATTCTCAGGAAACATGACATAGCAACTGGGGAGCTTTGGAAGCACTACAGAAACCAGCTAAAAGGAATGCTTGTTTTAGGTTGGGGTGGACAAATGAGCCCTTGTTGCTAGAGAGGTGCTGATAAATATTTACATGAATCCTATCAAAAAAAACTAATACCTGTGTTTGGTTCTCTCAGGAAAAAGATGAACGGCCGATCCGCTTTAAAAATAGGAATCCGGGACCTTTTCAGTAGCAACAGAGCTGCAGGAAAGATAAAAGAATAGAATCCCATTGTATTTTCTCTTCATTTGAGGAAAGTCACTACTATAATTGGATACAAAGTCACTTGATTTTTGAAGGAATAAAATCATCCTAATGATACAGTGTTGTTTTAGTGTTATGGGGTGCAAATGGGAAAATTAAAGAGAAAAGATAGCACTTAGTCAACACTGTGTCCTATTCTCAGAATATTTCATGGAATAAATTCCTTCCTGAAGGTAATTTTCAGAATGAGTATTCCTTATTTATGGGGTCATGGTGCAGATCCGTTTCAAAATGGCTCTTTTTCTCCCATCATTTTCAAAAACTTGATTCTATTAACCTTTTTTTTTTTTTTAATGCTCTTATCACATCTGGACATGGGGTTTTAGTGGGAAGGCTGAGAAATGTGAAGGCACTGGATGAGTCTAACGGGGAGAGGCAGGCCGGCAGCATTCCTGAACGTTGCTGACGCTCAGTCCTCAGCCACACACCTGTGGCTGCAGACGCCTTCGTGCCTTCCTCTGAAACCTCGATCTTGGCTTTGTGGATCGCTTCAGAAACGTAAAAGCCATCTTGGCCTAAGCAGAGGAAACAAATGGGATTATTTGTATTTTGTTAAAAGATGTGAGTACATTTTTAAAGAACAGACTTAGTTATAGTCTTGCATGCTGCTTATTGTGGAAATAGGAAGAGATTTGGGAAATTCTAAGGCGCAATATTTTATGCAACTTTCAAAGCCTCTCATTTGGTTAAGTAATAAAGTGTTAGTTGCTCAGTCGTGTCCAACTCAATTGCGGTCCTATGGACTGTATGTAGCTTGCCAGGATTCTCTGTCCATAGAATTATCCAGGCAAGAATACTGGAGTGGGTTGCCACTCCCTTCTCCAGGGGATCGCCCCAACCCAGGGACTGAACCTGGGTCTTCTACATTGCAGACAGATAACTTTACTGTCTGAGCCCCATCTAATAATCCCACTCAATATTCAGGGCTGTGTCTCCATTTTTTCAAGTTAATTTTCAGGCCCAATTTCTAGTAACTGTTGAAATCTCTAGTATTTCTAAAATTTCGGTGTATAAGAATTGCCAGAGTATGTGTTAAAATGCAAATTCCAGAGCCCAGGAATCTGCACATTCAGCAAGCTTCTGATATGACTTCCCTTGAACGCCTTCTTGGGCTGCATTTTAAGAGCCACTTTTAAATGACAGTCAGAGGTTTGTACTATGAGCTTTAAAAGGCAATGTATTAAAAATATCTCATGCCGCATGACTGCATTCTGTATACTGAGCATATCAGTTATGCAATTACCTTGCCTCATGGGCTAGAATCTGCAAAGAAAATGAGAGGTGAGAACTATAATGGTTGTCAACAATTTCAAAGGCATTATAAGCTTAACAAATAGGAATTTGAGTGGTAATGTTAGAGAAATGGACAGGTCTTTATAATTTAGCCATCCATCATGTTTAAACAGTTCGCTTGGTACTTGATGACACAAAGAATGAAAGTAAGAATCTTGAGAACGAGAAGAAACTAGAAATCCACATGCTTGACCAGAGGTCTTGTTGGGCAGGTACAGGTGTTCTGATGGCAGGTACTGTGCACATTTCCACTCCACTCTTCCACACGGATGCTACCACCTTGCAAAATGTTCTAGTCAATTCTAGCATGCCCTGGAAAGGCAGCGGTGTCAGGAGTCTGGATGGACACGCTGTATTCTGAGGGGGCTTCTCTGTTTTAGACGAAATTACTTTTGATTTCTCATACACAATATGAGGGGACGGTGAGTCAATGTTCGTGAGAGTAAGACCAGCAGAGTACGGGATGTGTGGCGTTTCATCTGTTTTTTAAATAAGGGAATTTTGAGTTGGCTGTTTGCTGTAAGGAACAGATCTTTCTCAGTGCCAGTGAAAGGGACCAGACAAGGGCCAGAGGGAGAAAAAAAATCAACGGAACAGTCACTTGGCATCACTCATTCTAACTCTAGTGCAGAATCGGATTGGTTTTAGCAGCTGGTCTTTTTCAGTAGGATTTTTTAGAAAATCTATGATCTATAGCCTGTCTCGCTAACTCACTGAACAAACTTAAATGCGGGACCCGACTTAGAACTGTGTGTATAAGGAATGGTTAATGGTCATGAGAAGGTTTTACTAATCTGTGACTTCATTACTATCTAGAATGGTATCCAAATATTTAATGAAATGAGCAGAGGTAGGTTCTCTATCAGCTAGAATATAGTTGAATATGTTTGTGTTAGAGTCCAGGTGCCCTGGCATAATGTGAGAAATGGTGCCAACTGGTTGGTATGAATGAGTTTTTCAGTAGATGACTTGGCTATTTCACTTTCTTGAAACTGCAACTGAGGAGCTTTTTTCTCCATCCTATTACAGGAGTGGCCCAAGAAGTGACATTTACATGTTTGCACAGACGTAGGCTTAGACCCATAGCCTGGCATGCCTCGGCATCCTCATCTCCTATACATTTTATCTCTGGTAAGAGTTAACATTTCAGAAGACCAGCATTTGTCATCAAAAGGATTCAGGAGTCAACTGTGGGTTATGTTTTTCTTCTTGCTTGATCTTGTATTGCAGATCCCAATTTGCTTACTTCTGTTAAGTGGCTCTGGATATGTTATGCAACTAATGAACTCAGCCTAGAGGATCCTCCTGGCTTTGGGCTGATTCTCTCCTGCAGTGGTGGCAGCTGTCTAATGCCACTGAGGGCCATTCAACCTGTTTCCCCAAAATTTGTTCCCAAGGTTGTTTACAGGGGCTATTCTGTATAAAGGGTTCCATGAGTAATAACATGTGAAATGCAAATTGAATAGGCTTGTGCTTTTGTTTTTAACAGACTTCTTAGAGTTGCTCATTTGTTAATATTCATGGTGTTCATAGCTCTACAGGAGTATGATTATGTGTAGTGTTTAACCGTGGAATGACTCACATGATCTCCTGTCCCCAAATTTACCAGGTTAGCATTCTACAGAACCTACTTTGGGAAGCTAGCCGCCTTCCCCTCAATAAACCCTTCCACTCCTATATTACATTTCAATATCCAAAGCAAATGAATAAACTCTCCTTCCATAACATCTTCTGTGTTTCCATCTGAACCTTCATTTTTAGATTGTGAGCTCTCAGAAAACAGAAGCTGTATTACTCATTCTAAATATTTGTTACCTTGCTCAACTAGTATAATAGTGCTTGGTACACATGGATGTGTAGTAAATGTTGGGTGAATGACTGAATACTGGGGGCTTGCTCCACACACTACATTTGTTTCATTTCCCCCATAAAAACAGCTGCCTTAATATCCTTTAATCTGATTTTTACTCGTAAGGAAATGGTTGGTGTCTGTGGACTCAGGGGTTCAGCACAGGAGTCTTTGGCAAGTGTCATCCGAATGATTCAGAGTCCCCTTCCCCTTTGTTAGTGGAGCCCATGGTGCTTTGTATGTGGTTGGCCATACTCTCAGAAGGTTAAGGGTTTTCATAATGTGACACTATAAACATAAGATCTGCAAAATGTAAACGAATAATCTGACATTCCATCATCAGTTTCTCAAAAAGTTGGACAAACATTGTCATTGGGCTGTGTCTCTTGTCTCCCCAGATATTATTACTTAATATTGGCAATATTAATGCTTTGAAAAAGTTATTGCCAGAATCTGCTTCTAGGTTATTTTTCTCCTCTTCTTGTCACTCAGTTGTAGATGGAGAGTGTATCTCACATAGCACCCAGCCCAGAATATACAGAGTGCTGGAAAGAACCTGAAATGGCCTCTGCAAGTAGGTGGTTAGTTCCTCTCTCCATCCTCCTCTAGCCCACTCCTCATATCATGCTTTCTTGCCACTCTCCCAGCCAGCTTTGTTAAGGTGTAATTGACATGTACAATGTAAGTTTCAGGTGTATAAGGTTTTATGTATGTGTATATTTCAAATAAGATAAGATACTTTATATCTGTACCCTTTGACCACCTTCAGCCATTCTCCTCACCCTGGCCACCACCATTTTGTACTCTGACNAATACAAGACTGTTGTGATCTTGAATTCATTTTTTGACATGCATTGTTGGCTTTTTGAAATACTAAGAGCAAGTCTACAGATCCTTTTTCCATCATTTTACAGTGACCTTTTCTTCATTTTGGTTTATTTTTGTAATGTGAAAAGTATCACTCTAAAAAAAGAAAAACATTTTTATTTAACAAACTAAAAATATTCCTCCAAATCTCTTGCTTGTCATTGACTCTTGCGTGTCAATTTCCCTCAGGTTCTATTTTCTTAAACCAACCTTCAAAATTGTCACCTCTGTTAAGGTTGAACTTTGCCAAAAAAATAAAAAAGAAGTTACTTTGTAATTTTTGGGGAAAAAAAGCACATACATTAAAACTAGGCAATGTTTTGTATATACAGTTATTTTGGATATATTATTGTAAGTTGTACAAATGTATTTTGAAGAATATTTAAGAAAAGCACTTTTGTTATTCCATCAATAAATGCTCTATTTTACTCTTGTGTGGTTTAGGAAATAATCACATTTAAAGTAATCATTTAAAACCATCTTAAGATAATGGAATTTTAAAGGCATTGCTTTTTAGCATTGGAAAAATACACCACTTGAAGTTCACATTTGTTAAACCTAACTGTAATGACATGTTACGTAATCTGCATTGTCTTTTTACTCTATGTTCTTAGATTTTGTTGGCCACTCCGACACACACACTCCCATTTCTGCCTAGACAATGGAAATGTATCTGCGGATAGGCAGACTCTTTAAAGCTGTTTCAAAAGCAGAGACCTTTGAACTCTATTGGTTTCCTTACTTCCTTTCCTTCAACCCCTCCCTCTTCCTTTCTCACCAGGACTGTGGTGAAGCTGCCAGGGAGCTGTAACTTTGGGGGACACCACATGCTCTGAAGTGTGCAGCATTCAGCAGCCTGCTGCCGTGCTTGCAGAAGCCCCACAGCAGACTGAGGGTTCCATGCATCTCTTTGTTCTCTGCTGTTAACACTTAAACTGTCCATTTCCTGGAAACACATTTTAAATGACTTTGTCCATTCTGCATTCTCCCCAAGTTGTCCAGGATAAGGAAAAGTCAACGCTATTCACTGTCCACCCTCAGTCCACCGTGGCCTCACGTGTCCTTACTGAGGACTGTGAGCCTGTGGCCTGACTCACTCACCATTCATAGGCCACTGCTGTGCCTTGTAGTTCTTCGAGGATAACGAGTAGAAAAGAAGGCCAAAATACATTTAGATTAAGAGAGGGTAAAATAAATTTATGAAATTACGGTAAAATGGAAGTATTTTTAGGTTTATAATGTTTGAAAAACACATACCCGTATCTTTGTACACTTCAGCAGAACATTTTTTAAATTTCAGGGGTACAGGAAAATGAAACTGTAATTTTTGAAGAAAAGCATAGATAAAAGTGGAGAATATGCTTGAGCTCTGTTGATTCAGTGTAGGGGATTCAAAACTCTCCCAATACTGAAGACAAACGCTGTCAAGAAAAAAACATAATGTAGTGTTACATAGTATTTTCATATGCAGTTCTTTAAACATTTTTTTTAACCTCTTAAACCTCTAAGCAGGATATCACTTAGTAAATGGAATTGTTAAGGTATTAATAGTTAGCTGCAGTCACATGGCTAAATTCAACATGAGATACACAAATTCCAGAATATATTGTCTGGTTTTAAATTATATATATTTAGATTCTGAGATTAACAGAAGAGCTTTACAAGACATTCAGATAAAAGTTAATATTTAACGAGAATATTTAGTAAAGCTACTAAATATTCTGTCTGTCCCAGTATTTGCCCACTTCTCCTTATCAGAATGTTCTTACTTGGATTTCACAGGTTGCTCACGAGGTGATCCTTTAGACCCTTGATCTTTAGTATATCTTAGTGTATGAACCCTAGGAGGAGTTGGGAAGAACCAGTTTTGTTTTGTCTTCTCTTGTCCTTAATCTCTCTGCCACCATACTCTACACTCTTACCGCAAAATATAGTCACAAGCTTTGAAACCCATAAAAATTCAAGCGTAATATGCCATTTCTTACAGGGCTTTTAAAATTTTTTTGTTTTTACAGATTAAGAAACTGGGCATGTTAGTTAAATTACTGAACTACTACAGCAAAGGGGAAGGGGGAGTACATGGAGGGGAATACCATGTCTTTTAGGTCCTTTAGATCATTGGACAGCTGGCTGTAGGCTGGACAAGTGATGTTCTCCAACAGTTTAATCTTGAGGTGAAGATCATTTTGGGTAATGTTCTTACATGAGTCCCATTGGACAACTGATTGAGTCATGATTTGCCCTTATCAGTAAGCTTCGTCAGTTTGGTGTACTGAAGGCTGAGGCTCATTTCTGTCCTTTCATTACCCTGCCACCAGAAGAGTAGCCACTCAGCCTTGTGTGATATGAGCAGGTACCTCCCCAGGAGAGAGGCAGAGAAATTCATAGGGACTATTACAGATCATGGAACTGGTGTTGGATTATATTTTCATTCTGTTTACTAAGGCAGTTCTGAAAACTCTTTATCACAGAAACAGTGATGTATCCTTTACTAGTTAGTTCAAAGATTTTACATCATTTTATGCAGTTGAATTCCAGAAGAGAAACTGTTCTGTCGTCAACCTTTATTGGCTATGAGCTTTTGACAGTGATCCTTGTGTTCAGGTTTAGTCCAGTCTCTTGTTTCTTGAGGGAGTAGAACCTGTCGTCCTTCATCTTAACTGTTTTTGACCTGTATCCTTTCTAAGAGAGGGCTCTCTGTTATCTGTTCTGAGTGATAAGTGACATTTTCATCTAATCAAATTGAGGTTAGGATGATCATGGTGAAATACTACAAGGATATATTCTGTTGATGGACTTTCTCTCCCCCAATAATCCCTTAGTAGATAATTCCCTAGTGAATGATTATCTTCATCCTTTTTGTCACAAGTGTCTTTGCTTTCTAGCACAAATTACAGCATTATGCAAATGATTCTCAGATAAAATGATGTTGACAGTATTTCCTTAAAGATATGTGTAAAACCTATGCATAATTTTCATTATTCTAACTTGACTTTTTCTCTCCATAAATAAAAATAATGCCTGATGTTTAGTTTAAGTAGATCCACTTTTGCTTGATTTTGTTAGTGCTGGTCCATCCTATTTATTTTTACCACATTGTTTAGACTTGCCAACAACTCTTTACTGAGAATCTCTCTTTTTTCCCCAGGCTGATAAGTAATTGCCAGAGAGGGTGGGGCAACATTAAGAGGAATCATTTGAATACTTTGTTCACTGTTGTTGAGACTTAAAGGACTTCCGCTTGTCCTTCTGATGTGCTAAAGGCTCTGCCTGTACCATACCATCTTTGGATGAAGATGAGGTTGTATGGTAGGACAAGGCCTAGGGCAAATATTTGGTTTCTGTGTAATTTCAACAAGCTTGAGAAAGATCAACAGAAAAGCTATAGAAACGCAGGTGCATTCCCTAGGATACTAGGGGTGCTGAGAGTACCAGGGGACAACTTGGACACTCGTGGCCTGAATTAACTCTTTCATCCTACAAGGCCAAGAAAGTTCAGCAACAATGGGGAAAAAAGATGTATCATTTATTTTACTTTCATGATTTTTTCAAGTCCTCCCCAGAAGTAGAAACTTAAATTTTTAAAGACCCACATCAATCATAAATGAGCTGAGAGTAACAGAAGGCAGAAAAGCCACAAGAGGGTATTAGTCTCCTCAGTAGTTAGGAAATATTCCCTATTCTCAGGAAACATGACATAGCAACTGGGGAGCTTTGGAAGCACTACAGAAACCAGCTAAAAGGAATGCTTGTTTTAGGTTGGGGTGGACAAATGAGCCCTTGTTGCTAGAGAGGTGCTGATAAATATTTACATGAATCCTATCAAAAAAAACTAATACCTGTGTTTGGTTCTCTCAGGAAAAAGATGAACGGCCGATCCGCTTTAAAAATAGGAATCCGGGACCTTTTCAGTAGCAACAGAGCTGCAGGAAAGATAAAAGAATAGAATCCCATTGTATTTTCTCTTCATTTGAGGAAAGTCACTACTATAATTGGATACAAAGTCACTTGATTTTTGAAGGAATAAAATCATCCTAATGATACAGTGTTGTTTTAGTGTTATGGGGTGCAAATGGGAAAATTAAAGAGAAAAGATAGCACTTAGTCAACACTGTGTCCTATTCTCAGAATATTTCATGGAATAAATTCCTTCCTGAAGGTAATTTTCAGAATGAGTATTCCTTATTTATGGGGTCATGGTGCAGATCCGTTTCAAAATGGCTCTTTTTCTCCCATCATTTTCAAAAACTTGATTCTATTAACCTTTTTTTTTTTTTTAATGCTCTTATCACATCTGGACATGGGGTTTTAGTGGGAAGGCTGAGAAATGTGAAGGCACTGGATGAGTCTAACGGGGAGAGGCAGGCCGGCAGCATTCCTGAACGTTGCTGACGCTCAGTCCTCAGCCACACACCTGTGGCTGCAGACGCCTTCGTGCCTTCCTCTGAAACCTCGATCTTGGCTTTGTGGATCGCTTCAGAAACGTAAAAGCCATCTTGGCCTAAGCAGAGGAAACAAATGGGATTATTTGTATTTTGTTAAAAGATGTGAGTACATTTTTAAAGAACAGACTTAGTTATAGTCTTGCATGCTGCTTATTGTGGAAATAGGAAGAGATTTGGGAAATTCTAAGGCGCAATATTTTATGCAACTTTCAAAGCCTCTCATTTGGTTAAGTAATAAAGTGTTAGTTGCTCAGTCGTGTCCAACTCAATTGCGGTCCTATGGACTGTATGTAGCTCGCCAGGATTCTCTGTCCATAGAATTATCCAGGCAAGAATACTGGAGTGGGTTGCCACTCCCTTCTCCAGGGGATCGCCCCAACCCAGGGACTGAACCTGGGTCTTCTACATTGCAGACAGATAACTTTACTGTCTGAGCCCCATCTAATAATCCCACTCAATATTCAGGGCTGTGTCTCCATTTTTTCAAGTTAATTTTCAGGCCCAATTTCTAGTAACTGTTGAAATCTCTAGTATTTCTAAAATTTCGGTGTATAAGAATTGCCAGAGTATGTGTTAAAATGCAAATTCCAGAGCCCAGGAATCTGCACATTCAGCAAGCTTCTGATATGACTTCCCTTGAACGCCTTCTTGGGCTGCATTTTAAGAGCCACTTTTAAATGACAGTCAGAGGTTTGTACTATGAGCTTTAAAAGGCAATGTATTAAAAATATCTCATGCCGCATGACTGCATTCTGTATACTGAGCATATCAGTTATGCAATTACCTTGCCTCATGGGCTAGAATCTGCAAAGAAAATGAGAGGTGAGAACTATAATGGTTGTCAACAATTTCAAAGGCATTATAAGCTTAACAAATAGGAATTTGAGTGGTAATGTTAGAGAAATGGACAGGTCTTTATAATTTAGCCATCCATCATGTTTAAACAGTTCGCTTGGTACTTGATGACACAAAGAATGAAAGTAAGAATCTTGAGAACGAGAAGAAACTAGAAATCCACATGCTTGACCAGAGGTCTTGTTGGGCAGGTACAGGTGTTCTGATGGCAGGTACTGTGCACATTTCCACTCCACTCTTCCACACGGATGCTACCACCTTGCAAAATGTTCTAGTCAATTCTAGCATGCCCTGGAAAGGCAGCGGTGTCAGGAGTCTGGATGGACACGCTGTATTCTGAGGGGGCTTCTCTGTTTTAGACGAAATTACTTTTGATTTCTCATACACAATATGAGGGGACGGTGAGTCAATGTTCGTGAGAGTAAGACCAGCAGAGTACGGGATGTGTGGCGTTTCATCTGTTTTTTAAATAAGGGAATTTTGAGTTGGCTGTTTGCTGTAAGGAACAGATCTTTCTCAGTGCCAGTGAAAGGGACCAGACAAGGGCCAGAGGGAGAAAAAAAATCAACGGAACAGTCACTTGGCATCACTCATTCTAACTCTAGTGCAGAATCGGATTGGTTTTAGCAGCTGGTCTTTTTCAGTAGGATTTTTTAGAAAATCTATGATCTATAGCCTGTCTCGCTAACTCACTGAACAAACTTAAATGCGGGACCCGACTTAGAACTGTGTGTATAAGGAATGGTTAATGGTCATGAGAAGGTTTTACTAATCTGTGACTTCATTACTATCTAGAATGGTATCCAAATATTTAATGAAATGAGCAGAGGTAGGTTCTCTATCAGCTAGAATATAGTTGAATATGTTTGTGTTAGAGTCCAGGTGCCCTGGCATAATGTGAGAAATGGTGCCAACTGGTTGGTATGAATGAGTTTTTCAGTAGATGACTTGGCTATTTCACTTTCTTGAAACTGCAACTGAGGAGCTTTTTTCTCCATCCTATTACAGGAGTGGCCCAAGAAGTGACATTTACATGTTTGCACAGACGTAGGCTTAGACCCATAGCCTGGCATGCCTCGGCATCCTCATCTCCTATACATTTTATCTCTGGTAAGAGTTAACATTTCAGAAGACCAGCATTTGTCATCAAAAGGATTCAGGAGTCAACTGTGGGTTATGTTTTTCTTCTTGCTTGATCTTGTATTGCAGATCCCAATTTGCTTACTTCTGTTAAGTGGCTCTGGATATGTTATGCAACTAATGAACTCAACCTAGAGGATCCTCCTGGCTTTGGGCTGATTCTCTCCTGCAGTGGTGGCAGCTGTCTAATGCCACTGAGGGCCATTCAACCTGTTTCCCCAAAATTTGTTCCCAAGGTTGTTTACAGGGGCTATTCTGTATAAAGGGTTCCATGAGTAATAACATGTGAAATGCAAATTGAATAGGCTTGTGCTTTTGTTTTTAACAGACTTCTTAGAGTTGCTCATTTGTTAATATTCATGGTGTTCATAGCTCTACAGGAGTGTGATTATGTGTAGTGTTTAACCGTGGAATGACTCACATGATCTCCTGTCCCCAAATTTACCAGGTTAGCATTCTACAGAACCTACTTTGGGATGCTAGCCGCCTTCCCCTCAATAAACCCTTCCACTCCTATATTACATTTCAATATCCAAAGCAAATGAATAAACTCTCCTTCCATAACATCTTCTGTGTTTCCATCTGAACCTTCATTTTTAGATTGTGAGCTCTCAGAAAACAGAAGCTGTATTACTCATTCTAAATATTTGTTACCTTGCTCAACTAGTATAATAGTGCTTGGTACACATGGATGTGTAGTAAATGTTGGGTGAATGACTGAATACTGGGGGCTTGCTCCACACACTACATTTGTTTCATTTCCCCCATAAAAACAGCTGCCTTAATATCCTTTAATCTGATTTTTACTCGTAAGGAAATGGTTGGTGTCTGTGGACTCAGGGGTTCAGCACAGGAGTCTTTGGCAAGTGTCATCCGAATGATTCAGAGTCCCCTTCCCCTTTGTTAGTGGAGCCCATGGTGCTTTGTATGTGGTTGGCCATACTCTCAGAAGGTTAAGGGTTTTCATAATGTGACACTATAAACATAAGATCTGCAAAATGTAAACGAATAATCTGACATTCCATCATCAGTTTCTCAAAAAGTTGGACAAACATTGTCATTGGGCTGTGTCTCTTGTCTCCCCAGATATTATTACTTAATATTGGCAATATTAATGCTTTGAAAAAGTTATTGCCAGAATCTGCTTCTAGGTTATTTTTCTCCTCTTCTTGTCACTCAGTTGTAGATGGAGAGTGTATCTCACATAGCACCCAGCCCAGAATATACAGAGTGCTGGAAAGAACCTGAAATGGCCTCTGCAAGTAGGTGGTTAGTTCCTCTCTCCATCCTCCTCTAGCCCACTCCTCATATCATGCTTTCTTGCCACTCTCCCAGCCAGCTTTGTTAAGGTGTAATTGACATGTACAATGTAAGTTTCAGGTGTATAAGGTTTTATGTATGTGTATATTTCAAATAAGATAAGATACTTTATATCTGTACCCTTTGACCACCTTCAGCCATTCTCCTCACCCTGGCCACCACCATTTTGTACTCTGACTGTATGAGTTTAGCTTTTTTTTAGATTATACTTAGGTTTTAGATTATATGTAGTATATGTGAGATCATACAGAAATCTGTCTTTCTCTGACTTAATTCACTTATCATAATGCACTCAGGGTTTTTCTATAATGTTGCAAATGGCAGGATTTTCTTCGTTTTATGGCCAAATAATATTCCACTGTATATGTTGACACTTAACTTTTCTCCATGACTGTTATAAACAATAGAACATGAGGGTGCAGATATCTCTGTGACACAGTGATTTCAGTTCCTTTGGATATACCCAGATATGGAATTGCTGGATTATACAGAAGTTCTATTTTACTTTTTTGAGGAAACATGATACCGTTTTCCATACTGGCCACACCAGTTTACATTCCTACCAGCAGTGCACAAGGGATCCCTTTATCCACATCCTTACCCACACTTGATATTTCTTTCTTTTTCTTTCTGGCTATGCCGTACGGCTTGCAGGATCTTAGTTCCCTCATCAGGGGTCTAACCTGTGCCCTCAGCAGTGAGAGTGTGGAGGCCTAACCGCTGAACCACCAGGGAATTCCGAACTCTTGCTGTTTCTTATCATTTTGATAACAGCCATTTTCAAAGTTTCTTTTGAGAAATCCACTGGTGGTCTTATGGGGGTTCCTTGTATGTAACTCGTTTCTTCTCTCTTGTGTGCATGCTTAGTTGCTCAGGCTCAGCCTGTCAGGCTCCTCTGTCCATGGGTATTCTCCAGGCAATAGTACTGGAGTGGGTTGCCATTTCCTGCTCCAGGGCATCTTCCTAAGCCAGGGACTGAACCTGGGTCTCGTGCATTACAGGCGAGTTCTTTACCGTCTGAGCCATCAGGGAAGTCCTCCTTCTCTCTTGCTGCCTTCCAAATTCTTTGTCTTTGACTTTAGACTAATTATAACGTGTTTCAGGGTAGCCCTGTTCAAGTTCAACCTATTTGGGGTCATGGCCCTCAAAAATCTGGATGCCCATTTTTCTCTCCAATTTTGGGAAATTTTCAGCCAGTATTTCTTTAAATAGACTTTCTGTCCCTCTCTCTTCTCTTTCTGGGATTCCCATAGTGTATATATTGCTGGCTTTGAAGAAAGCCAACTACCGTAGGCTTTCTTCACTCCTTATTCTTTTTGCTCCTCTTACTAGATAATTTCAAATGTAATTCACTGGGGTTTTTGTTTTTTCCTTTGCTTGATCAAGTCTGCTGTTGAGGCTCTAATCTTCAGTGCAGTCACTGTATTAAGCTTTAGGATTTCTGTTTTGGTTTTTTGATCGTTTCTATTTCTTTCTTGAACTTACTGATTTGTGCACTGTTTTCTCAATTTTGTCTATCTCTGAATTCTTGTAGTTTATTGAACTTCCTTAAGAGGATTACTCAGAATTCTTCGTTAGACAGTTCATAGATCTCCATTTCTCTATGAGAGGTGAGTGAGTGGGTATTAGTTGCTCATTCATGTCCGACTCTTTGTGACCCCATGGACTGTATATAGCCTGCCAGGCTCCTCTGTCCATGGGATTCTCTGGGCAAGCATACTGGAGTTAGTTACTGGGGTTTCATTTGTTTCTTTGGGTTCTATCATGTTTTTCTAATCCTTCATGCTCCTTCCTTCCTTGCATTAACATCTTATGTATTTAAAGTAAGCAGTCTGCTCTCCCGGACTTTATAGATTTGCTGTTGCAGGAAAAAGACCTTCACCAGTCAGCTCCTAGCAGCTGTGGATGGGTGAGGCCTTCTATCAGGGTCTCTGTTTGAACAAGGCTACTACATATGCTGGGAGGTTGCAGGGGTTGCTGCTGGCTCGGTTCTTTGTTTGGGTGGGACTGCTGGCTGGACTGTGCATTCAAGTGGAGCCACTGGGTGGGCTTCCTCTTCAGGTGGAGCTTCTGGCTATGTTTCATGGTTGGGTTGAGCTGCTAGTTCTGTAATCACCTCTGGTTGAGTGAGGTTGCAGGCTGTGTTCCCTGGCAGGATGGTACCACTGACTGGATACCATGATTGGGCAGTTGTGGGCTGGGCTCTGCAACCATTCCTGGTCAGATGAGGACTCACAGTGTGTTTCCCAACTGGATGGTGCTATTGGCTGGGCTCTGTGTCAGGTGGGGCCACAGGCTGGGCTTCGGCTTGGTGGGACCATGGGTTGAGCTCCAAGGTTGTCCACAGTCCCTGATCAGGCTTCCTGCTTATGTGGTGTCAGGGACTGTGCTCAGCAGTTGGGCAGTGTGTCTGACTTAGCTCTTTGCCCAAGCAGGGCTTTAGGACAGGCTTCTTGGCAATCTGGTTTCCCTGGCTAGGCTTCCTGCATGAGTGGGACATGAGACTATGCTTGGCGGTTAGGTAGGGCTGTGAACTTGCTTTCCTGCCTCAGTGAGTTGGGAGTATGGTGGCCCTTTCACCAGAGACCCAAATCCCAGAAGTGCCAACTGAGCCCTCTGGCTGGATGCGGCCACTGGCTTGGCTCTGCCCGTGGGCACTGCTGCTCCTGGCTGGGGATTTTGCTCAGGTGCACTGCAGTATGCTCTTTTAAGGTGTAGGTGCTGAATGCTCTAGGCTTTGCCCCCTTCTCCATCTCTCTGATCCGTGAGGCAGGACCTGAGTGGGTCTGCCAGGATGTGTCCTGAAACATTCAATGAGCTGGATGAGCCAGATGTCCAACTTGGGCCTCACTTCTCTCCCAGGAGAAACCATGGACCAGGGGGCACTCTTGGTGCAGTGCTGCGTCAGCCTGGAGCAGGTGGTGATGCGGTCAGAAAGGATGCCTTTTTTAAAAAGAGTATAACTTTATTTACTTTTGGCCGCACTGGGTCTTCATTGCCGCACGGGCTTTTTCTAGTTACAGCAAGTGGGAGCTACTCTAGCTGCGGTGTGCGGGCATCTCGTGTTGTGGAGCATGGGCTGTGGGGCACGCGGACCTCAGCAGTCACAGCGCGTGGACTCAGCAGTTGCGGCTCTCAGGCACCAGAGCACAGGCTCAGTAGCTGTGGTGCACATGGGCTTAATCACTCTGTGGCGTGTGGGATCTTCCTAGCCCAGGGGTTGAATCCGTGTCTCCTACACGGGCAAGTGCATTCTGTACCCCTGAGCCACCAGGGAAGCCATTTCTTCTTACTTTCTAATGTGGTCCTTCTCAGTCTCTGTGTTTCAGAGGGGTGCTTCAGCCTCACCCCCAGGTGAGGGCATTTCTACAATGTTGACGTATGTATGGAGACTTGCTAGTTGGTCTTCTTGGGAAAGAGACTGAAGTCCAGAATGACCTATGTTGCCATCCTGATGACCTACTGCAGCTCTGCCCAATCACCAGTATGGCATAAGTTAACTTCAGTTCACAACCAAACAGCTCTGGCTGGTTTGTTCATTCACATCATAGAAACAGGGAGCTTGTATGTCTTCCTGAGCAGAGGTTGGAAACCAGTCACAAAAGTTAAGAATAAGACAGTTTCTTCAAAGTTTCAAGTTTGTGCACAAGGACTATTTCTTAGATTAGGAAGCTTGGGTTGGTATCAAAGCCTGCTGATCCTACAGAAGGTGGGACTGCTCAGAAAGTGGATCTCTAGCTGGTTGTCTTTAGTGTAAGTGAAACTGGCGTTATTCTTAAAACCTTCATAACACGTAGTGCCAGGGTGGTCTAGGGAGAAAAACAGCCTAGGCCCAGCTGGGCATTCTTCATGCAGCAAAAATAGGATTTGAGGCCATAAAAGAAGAAATGAGTGACTTTTAAATGGAGAAGGGGAACTTGATTCTGGGCTTTGGTACCAAATAGAAAGGGAAAAAACAAATGTTCCCAGCAGTTGTTGAGTGTCCATCAGTAGTACAAAACTATTTGCAGCCCCTTGATAATTGTAGGATGAGAGACCAGTGTTTTCTGATCACTAACTCTCTGTTAAGCTCTCTGCTGAGCTTTGCTATATGATAATTTCATCTCTGCAAATAAGATGTGAGGTGGGTGGTGGCTACCCCATTTTAGGCGTGACACAACTATTGTTAGATTCAGTGTCTGTGTCTCCAGAATTAAGTCAACAGCCTACTTAGGCACAGAAGTAACTAGTCTGTTGATCATATTTAAAGAAAGACATTGGAAAGCAATGTTTTAGATGGCCAACTCTATCTGTAAAAAGCCAGATATTAAATATTTTAGCCATTATAGAGCATATGGCATCTGTTGCAAAGTCTCAGTTCTGCCATTATAGCAGGAAAGCAGCCATGGGTGAGTTTAAATGAATGGGAGTGGCTGTGTTTCAATAAAACTTTATTTATAAAATCAGGTGGTAGGCCCTCATTTGGTGTTCCTTGTGTTAGAGGAATAAAACTTTATGGGAGAAGACTGTAAGGTGGATATATTTTATCTGAAGGAAATAGGCATGCGAGCTTCCCACTTGCTGTGTGGTAACTGCTTGATACTTGTTTAACAAGCCAGATCCATAAGCCTATATTTCTGCTGATTTGAGCAAAAATAAGTAGACTTTAATTGCATTGTAAAACAAGAGGTTAGGTATTTTAAAAGGTTCTTTTTAAACTCAGGTGTTTGTTAGATCTTGTCAAAGGAGCTCTGAGCCTCAGAGGTCTTTACTGATAGGCGAACTGCATCATGTGAGTTCAGCTCAATTCTTTTTGAGGACACAGGGTTGACTGCCTTTTAGGATGTATTTCTGAGAATGATGAAGGAACAATCAGTGAGTCACAGTGACTAATGGAATGTAGCAGTGTGGAAGAGAAGGTCAGAATGGCTCCAAATTTTGAATTAGGCTGGTCAAAACAGGAATGCCATAGCTGAGCTCCAGAGCCACAAAAAAAGCTTGTGATGGGATTATGTTATTAAAGATAGACTGTACACAAATCCTTCATCCCTTGCTCTTTCCTTGCCTCTTAGCCTTTAGCTCTAGTCTTCTTTTCCTGGCAGTGCCAGATTATGTTTGTGTCACCAGGGAAAATTTCTGGTAAAGTTATTCACCAAGTCAACAGTATTTATTGGCTCCCCACTCTGTGCCAAGCATTGTTAGGGGGCACTGGGCCCAAACTTGACTATTGCTTTGCTTACTATCTCTTTGCATGTTTAAGCAATGAGTTCAGAGCTGGTAGATTATAAATAACCTAGAATAGAGAGCCTTCCTTGTGTGTTTTCTGATAAGTAATTTTGCCATGGAGTCTTAACTGGTCACATCTAATACCCAAGCCGAGACTCTGGTGTGGACTAAACTCCACCCCCCACCCTTTTTTTTTCTGCCATGGCTTAAGAAAGAAATCTGAGCAAGGCTTTAGAAAACATATCTGAGCTATGAGGTTCTAGCATTCCAAACAGAGGTCTCATCAGCTCGTCAGGCAAGGAAAGCATCAAGGCCAAGGCCCCTTCTCCAGGGTCATCTTCGTACAGATAATTCATTACTATCCAGAGCAGCAATGAACCCAAGTCTTTAAAGTTGACTGTAGTTTCACCAGTGGTCTCCTGGGAGGATTCTGAAACATTATGTCCTGGCCTTCCCCTCTGTTTTAACAATAGATGTCAGTTCTGTCAGACCACAGGTGAATACAGAGCCCCTAGATTAGCAGGAGCTTGCCTACTATAAACCACGAAATCTAATACAGACTCTAGGAGGGAGAACATTTTAAGGCCAGGTTATGNCTTTTAGGATGTATTTCTGAGAATGATGAAGGAACAATCAGTGAGTCACAGTGACTAATGGAATGTAGCAGTGTGGAAGAGAAGGTCAGAATGGCTCCAAATTTTGAATTAGGCTGGTCAAAACAGGAATGCCATAGCTGAGCTCCAGAGCCACAAAAAAAGCTTGTGATGGGATTATGTTATTAAAGATAGACTGTACACAAATCCTTCATCCCTTGCTCTTTCCTTGCCTCTTAGCCTCTAGCTCTAGTCTTCTTTTCCTGGCAGTGCCAGATTATGTTTGTGTCACCAGGGAAAATTTCTGGTAAAGTTATTCACCAAGTCAACAGTATTTATTGGCTCCCCACTCTGTGCCAAGCATTGTTAGGGGGCACTGGGCCCAAACTTGACTATTGCTTTGCTTACTATCTCTTTGCATGTTTAAGCAATGAGTTCAGAGCTGGTAGATTATAAATAACCTAGAATAGAGAGCCTTCCTTGTGTGTTTTCTGATAAGTAACTTTGCCATGGAGTCTTAACTGGTCACATCTAATACCCAAGCCGAGACTCTGGTGTGGACTAAACTCCACCCCCCACCCTTTTTTTTTCTGCCATGGCTTAAGAAAGAAATCTGAGCAAGGCTTTAGAAAACATATCTGAGCTATGAGGTTCTAGCATTCCAAACAGAGGTCTCATCAGCTCGTCAGGCAAGGAAAGCATCAAGGCCAAGGCCCCTGCTCCAGGGTCATCTTCGTACAGATAATTCATTACTATCCAGAGCAGCAATGAACCCAAGTCTTTAAAGTTGACCGTAGTTTCACCAGTGGTCTCCTGGGAGGATTCTGAAACATTATGTCCTGGCCTTCCCCTCTGTTTTAACAATAGATGTCAGTTCTGTCAGACCACAGGTGAATACAGAGCCCCTAGATTAGCAGGAGCTTGCCTACTATAAACCACGAAATCTAATACAGACTCTAGGAGGGAGAACATTTTAAGGCCAGGTTACGGATAATTTGTGGAAGTAATTTGAAGAAAGGAAGTTGGATGGATGAGGGTAAGTTCATTAGAAGAAGACAGGGAGGTCCAGGGAGGGAGGGAGGGGGCAGAGATAGAAATGAAGAGTGATGCTGCGAGGTCAGAATGATGGGCTCTGTTGTTCCAGTATCTCTGGTATTGCCTATCATGACGGGCAGAGGGAAGGGAGCTGTATTGTGACCTCTAATCACTGACTTCACTCTGAAGGTGTGGTGCTTAGAGGCCATCTCAAGAAACACCTCCACCCCTACAAAGTCCAACCCAAGTCTGGCATCTGAAGCAGCATGTTCTTATATACAGTAAAGCACTTTCTTTATTCTTTTAAGCCACATCAACTCTGGCTGTTTACCTATAAAGGCTTCATAGGTGTGAACCCCTTCATCAGTGCATGATTACTGATTGAAAATAGCACCTCCCCGCTACCACCACACATGCAATGCCAATATGTTTGGAAAAAGAACTGTTGTTACCTGAAATCCCTTTCAAGTTAGCTCTGAGTGGATCAAAAAGATCGATGACTCCCCAGGAATATAAAATGTTTTTCAAGTTGAAATGATTTTGGATCCTGAACCTGAAACAACAAAAGATATACACTTTCATTTAAGATTCTCATTCAGTGGACTTTGATATTCATCACATGCCAACCCAAGCCCCTCCCTTCAAAGTCAGGGAGCTCCAGGCTCACTTCCAACTTCATCTGTCACTGCTGCTGCCCACACCCCGACCCCCTGACTAATCGACCCCACAGCCCCTTCTCCCACCTCTGGACCTTTGCTTCTGCTGTTCTTTCCAGGTCTGCCTTGAATTTGAATTGTACTATCCTCTCCTCTAAGCTCAGTTCAGCGATCACTCCTCCTCTTCCCCAGCTGTTCTGTGACCTTTGGTTCTTATAAGCCCTATTAAGCACTTTGTTCCATTCTTTTGATGTATAGAATGGTATATTAGTGTNTCTCCTCTAAGCTCAGTTCAGCGATCACTCCTCCTCTTCCCCAGCTGTTCTGTGACCTTTGGTTCTTATAAGCCCTATTAAGCACTTTGTTCCATTCTTTTGATGTATAGAATGGTCTGTTCCCTATTAGTGTTATTTATGATACTGTAAACTATTTGAGAAAAGAGGATCATTATGTCTTCATAATAATTAATATTTAATGAGTGCTTACTATGTGTAGGAAATGGCAACCCACTCCAGTAGTCCTGCCTGGAGAATCCCATGGACAGAGGAGCCTGGTGGGCTGCAGTCCAGGGGGTCTCAAAGAGTCAGACGCAACTCAGCAGGCATGTGTGCACACCATGTGCTAGGCACTACAAATATTTTATGTGGATGATCTCATCTCTTCATCACTTAACCGTGTTATTATTCTTGTTTTACAGATAGAACACTGAGGCTTGAAGAGTTTAAGGAGCTTGCCCAAGAGGACGTCCTGAGTCTGCGATGGAGCCTGCCTGGACAGGGCTGATGGTGCGCAGAGACTGTGCTCTTGGTGTCTACACTCTGCCACCTGCCATCTGCCTCCTGGCTGGCGTCTCACACACAGTAGGTGCGGAAAACAAGTTGCTGACTAACTGCCAACTAATAGTGTCTCGTTGAACATTTTTCTATTTGATACAACACATTTTCACATTTGCTGTGTGCAGCATGGGTCTTTAGTTTTCCCAGTTAAGTCCCGAGAGCAGGAAAAACCAGCCCACCAACTTTATCGTGTTTCTCCAAGGGCAAGGCATTTAAAACTTTACCATTGGAGGAGGCTTTAAAAGGATGAATGACGTGATTTTCCTTTGAGAACAAAAAACTTCCAAATTGGAATTTAGATGGTCTTTTCTATAAATCTTGCAGAGCTTATCGGAGAATAAAAATACTGTACCAGACTGTTAAATATCCAAGCTCTTCACTGCCATACTAGACAATGTGCCCAATATTTTAAACAGAGGTATCAGATTTTCTCTTAAATGTGTGCTCTGAATCTTGGCCATAGTTTCCAAAAAAGGCACCACCTTTCTCTAAGTAAGCTGATATTTCACAAAAATTAAAAAAAAATTTTTTTTTGCAGGGTGGGGGGCTACACCTCTCAGCATGTGGAATCTTAGTTCCCTGACCAGGGGTTGAACCCACACCCCTTGCACTGACAGTGTAGAGTCTTACCCCTGGACCACTAGAGAAGTTCCTCAAAAAAATTTTAGACCACCTTCTCTGAGAAGGTTCCTCACTTTTCTGAGAACTCTCAGTGCTGAAACATAGTGGTTAAGAACATGAACTTGGGAACCTAGTGCCTAGGCTTGAATGCTGGCTCAGCCTCTTACTAGCTGAGGGAAACTGGGCAAGTTACTTTGCCTCGGTTTCTTTACTTAGGAAATGGGCCTAATACTAGTTCTTAGTTTTGTGAATGGTAAGTGCAGTAATCCTGGTAAAGTGCTCAGAATAATGTCCAGTACAGGTCATGCACTTTATTGTTACCACTGTGGTTTTAGTTTCTCATTAATATTGAGAAAGAGCTAAGGTATGTTTGAAGCCAAGTATGGTGGTTTGAATGCTCAAACTACCACACAATTGCACTCATCTCACACGCTAGTAAAGTAATACTCAAAATTCTCCAAGCCAGGCTTCAGCAATACGTGAACCTTGAACTTCCTGATGTTCAAGCTGGTTTTAGAAAAGGCAGAGGAACCAGAGATCAAATTCCCAACATCCCGCTGGATCATGGAAAAAGCAAGAGAATTCCAGAAAAACAGCTATTTCTGCTTTATTGACTATGCCAAAGCCTTTGACTGTGTGGATCACAAGAAACTGTGGAAAATTCTTCAAGAGATGGGAACACCAGACCACCTGACCTGCCTCTTGAGAAACCTATATGCAGGTCAGGAAGCAACAGTTAGAACTGGACATGGAACAACAGACTGGTTCCAAATAGGAAAAGGAGGACGTCAAGGCTGTATATTGTCACCCTGCTCATTTAACCTCTATGCAGAGTACGTCATGAGAAACGCTGGGCTGGAGGAAGCACAAGCTGGAATCAAGATTGCCAGAAGAAATATCAATAACCTCAGATATTCAGATGACACCACCCTTATGGCAGAAAGTGAAGAGGAACTAAAAATCCTCTTGATGAAAGTGAAAGTGGAGAGTGAAAAAGTTGGCTTAAAGCTCAACATTCAGAAAACAAAGATCATGGCATCTAGTCCCATCACTTCATGGGAAATAGATGGGGAAACAGTGGAAACAGTGTCAGACTTTATTTTGGGGGACTCTAAAATCACTGCAGATGGTGATTGCAGCCATGAAATTATAAGACACTTACTCCTTGGAAGAAAAGTTATGACCAACCTAGATAGCATATCGAAAAGCAAAGACATTGCCAACAAAGTTCCTTCTAGTCAAGGCTATGGTTTTTTCCAGTGGTCATGTATGGATGTGAGAGTTGGACTGTGAAGAAAGCTGAGCACCGAAGAATTGATCCTTTTGAACCATGGTGTTGGAGAAGACTCTTGAGAGTCCCTTGGACTGCAAGGAGATCCAACCAGTCCATTCTGAAGGAGATCAGCCCTGAGATTTCTTTGGAAGGAATGATGCTAAAGCTGAAACTCCAGTACTCTGGCCACCTCATACGAAGAATTGACTCACTGGAAAAGACTCTGATGCTGGGAGGGATTGAGGGCAGGAGGAGAAGGGGACAACAGAGGATGAGATGGCTAGATGGCATCATTGACTCGATGGACATGAGTATGAGTGAACTCCGGGAGTTGGTGATGGACAGGGAGGCCTGGTGTGCTGCGATTCATGGGGTCACAAAGAGTCGGACACGACTGAGCGACCGAACTGAACTGAACTGATGGTGGTTATGGTAGGAGATAAAGCTAGGTAATACCATTTTTAGTAACTAAAGACAATAGTAAAAACAAGGTATGACTATGAAAGAGGACAGTGATTTGTTTCTTGTATGGCTATGAAGGCCAGGCCAGAAGAGATGCTACAAAAATATCTTGAGTTAGAAAAAACACCCTTTACCAAAACCAGACAAGGATGTCACAAGAAAATGACAGACCAGTGTCCCTTCTGAATACAGATGTAAAAATCCTCGACAAAATATTAAAAAATTGAATCCAGCAACATATAAATCCCTCTATAACCAAGTGAGATTTCTTGCAGGAATGCAAGGTGGGTTTGACGTATGAAAATCAATCNTTGAGTTAGAAAAAACACCCTTTACCAAAACCAGACAAGGATGTCACAAGAAAATGACAGACCAGTGTCCCTTCTGAATACAGATGTAAAAATCCTCGACAAAATATTAAAAAATTGAATCCAGCAACATATAAATCCCTCTATAACCAAGTGAGATTTCTTGCAGGAATGCAAGGTGGGTTTGACGTACGAAAATCAATCCATGTAAAATACCATATTAATGAAATAAAGGACAAGAGTGACGTGATCATTTCAAGAGATGCAGAAAAAGTATTTGTCCAAGCACTTGACATTCTTTTATAAAAACAAAAACCACCTAACAAACTTGAGATAGAAGGAGATTTTTTCAACCTCAAAATGGGCATTTACAACCCCCTACAGCTAGCATCATCCTTAATGGTGAAAGATTGAATGCTTCCCCCCTCGATCAGGAACAAGATAAAGATGATCACCACTTCTATTTAACACTTTACTGAAGGGTGTGCAGGGCAATTACACAAGAAAAAGGAAGCAAATGTGTCCAGAATCAAAAGAAGGAACTTAAATCTCTTTCTATTCATAGACAACCTGGTCTTGTATATAGAATATCCTAAGGAATACACACACACACACATACACACAGAGAAAAAACTATTAGAGCTAANACAAGAAAAAGGAAGCAAATGTGTCCAGAATCAAAAGAAGGAACTTAAATCTCTTTCTATTCATAGACAACCTGGTCTTGTATATAGAATATCCTAAGGAATACACACACACACACATACACACAGAGAAAAAACTATTAGAGCTAATACGTGAGTTCATCAAGGTGGCAGGATACAAGATCAAGATACAAAAATTAACTGTTTCTTTACACTAGCAATGAATAATCTGAAAATGAAAACCCATTTACAATAGCATCGAAAGGAATAAAATACTTAGAAGTAAATTTAACAAAACCTGTACACTGAAAACTACAAAACACCATTGATAAAAACTAAAGAAAACCTGAAGAAAATCAAAGACATCTTGTGTTCATGGACTGGAATACTTAATATTGTTATAAAGCAATATTTCCCAAGTTAATCTACAGAGTCAGCAAAGTCCATATCAAGAAGCTGGCTGTTTATTTGGCAGAAACTGATAAGCTGATCCTAAAACTCACATAGAAAGACATGGAACCCAGAATAGCTAAAACAATCTTAAAAAAGAAAAACAAAGTTGAAGGACTCATACTGCTGATTTCTAAATGCATTAAAAAGCTAAAGTAAGCAATCAAGAGTGTGCAGTACTGGCGAAAGTACAGACATTTGTACCTACAGAATAAAACTAGGAAGTCTAGAAATAAACCTATATTTATGGCCAATTGATTTGAGTGTCAAGAAAATTCAATGGAAGACAGAACAGTCTTTTCAATAAACTTGGTTAGTTTTGCCTGTGAAACACCCCTAAAAGGTAAGGGAAGTTTTATAGATAGCAGGCTGAATAGTCTTAGAGAGATTAAAAAAATTTTTTGTTTTAATCCAGATAAGGTCAAGTGTGAATGAATACTTGGGTTACTATGACCTCTGCCTTCTTGTCCCTTCTCCATCCTCCAGAGTTTTTTAGGATCTTTTCTCAAGGGATTGCAAGTTCTAAAGGCAGAATTAGAACCAGTGAATAGTTCTCAGTGGCGCTGGGCATCTTACTGGGGCCTCTTCCTAACATCAGCTGCTCCAGGATGAGCCCAGCCATTTGTCTCCTACACTCAAAGAGACTGTAGCAAAGTCCTACTCCCAGCCGCATTTTCTCTTTATTGTTAGCCTTGAGCGTCTCTTAAACGTAACAGAAACATCAGGCTTGCTTCTGCTTCATGATAGAGAGATCTGCTGAAATAGCCAGTCTTTGGGCTTTGATTTGGGGTTCAAATATTTGGTTTGGAGAGATAGGCATTATCTCTGAGTTTAATTCACCTTCTGCCTTCGCTAGGCTGATCTCACTTTAGACCTTGGCCCTTCACTCACTGGGTCTCTCTCTCTGTTTTTTGTTCCAGGGCCTGGACTTATTTTTAACTCCTCGAGGGAACCCTGCCAATGCCTCTGGCTCAGCAATGCAGAGAGCCTGGTCAGTGGAGGAGGCTGAGGTGGCCAATGGGGAAGAGCATGAAGAATCCACACACTGCAAATGAACCCTCAGATAATTTTTTTGTTTAACTGCTGGTCTCCAAATTAATTGTGCATTTACTCTGATTTCAAATGAAGCTTATCATTTAGAGATGCTCCTTGAGGAACCCTTTGTAAAGTAATGAGTTTTGCAAATAGGTTTTGCTTTGGAGAAGCAAAATCCAGCACCATCATTTAACTTTTTAACCTCTTGGGGTTTTGTATTTGTACCTATTGGGTTTTCTTAAAGAAAGGCTCACCTCTCTTTAGAAAGAATGAAACCTTCAGTGCAAGGATGTAAAGCTTTTATGCTTCAATTTGCCTTCTGATGGGAATTATATCTGTATTTGCTCAACTGCATAAGCGATCTTGCCTATTTGGTTTTGAAAAATGATGGCTGTATACTCTTAGGATGTGATAAGATTTAGAGTCAGCCGCCTGGGTTGTGTAATCCAGGTCTGGCCGACTGGAGCAGGCCGAGGAGCCCGCTGACAGGACGATGCAGCCGCTCACCTGGGCAGGAACACCTCCATCCGGGCTCTTTTCAGGCTGGCGGTCCAGGCGTGGAGGAGGCTGGCTGTGAGGTGGGGCTCAATGTGGCTGAGCGGTGTGTCTCTGTCCCGAGGCAGCACCAGGAGTAGGCTGGCCACGTTTCCCAGGTACGGCAGCTCCAGCACCCCCACCTGATGGCCTGCAGGGTCCTGAAATTGGCCTGGGGGTTCAGTGGATGGGTGATCAGTTCTGTCCTGGGAGCCCAAGGAAACAGACAGTGCTGGATCCTGGGAGGGGACAGCTCCCAGAACTGGAAACAATGCATTTTATTAACAATCAGGGTGTCCACCTCACCTTCGGGGAGCTGTTTGAGGACCAACACTGTTGGGAACTTGTGGCCACCTTTGCTGATGCTAAGACCTAGAATGTCTCAGAGAAAGATATTCTCATGTGGCTTGAGTCCTGGAGCCTGCAGTGGCTGGGCAGGGTGTCCCTTCTTAAAGGGACAGCCACTACAATCCTGGCCTGTTGTTAGTATATCAGGATCCAGGCTCTTGGTGCTAGATTTTTCTATCTTTCAACCAAAAGCTTCCCAGGTGGCGCTAGTGGTAACCAGTGAACCAGTGAAGTTGCTCAGTTGTGTCTGACTCTGCGACCCTATGGACTGTAGCCTGCCCGGCCCCGCTGTCCATGAAATTCTCCAGGCAAGAATTCTGGAGTTGGTTGCCATGCTTTCCTCCANACGTGATCATTTCAAGAGATGCAGAAAAAGTATTTGTCCAAGCACTTGACATTCTTTTATAAAAACAAAAACCACCTAACAAACTTGAGATAGAAGGAGATTTTTTCAACCTCAAAATGGGCATTTACAACCCCCTACAGCTAGCATCATCCTTAATGGTGAAAGATTGAATGCTTCCCCCCTCGATCAGGAACAAGATAAAGATGATCACCACTTCTATTTAACACTTTACTGAAGGGTGTGCAGGGCAATTACACAAGAAAAAGGAAGCAAATGTGTCCAGAATCAAAAGAAGGAACTTAAATCTCTTTCTATTCATAGACAACCTGGTCTTGTATATAGAATATCCTAAGGAATACACACACACACACATACACACAGAGAAAAAACTATTAGAGCTAATACGTGAGTTCATCAAGGTGGCAGGATACAAGATCAAGATACAAAAATTAACTGTTTCTTTACACTAGCAATGAATAATCTGAAAATGAAAACCCATTTACAATAGCATCGAAAGGAATAAAATACTTAGAAGTAAATTTAACAAAACCTGTACACTGAAAACTACAAAACACCATTGATAAAAACTAAAGAAAACCTGAAGAAAATCAAAGACATCTTGTGTTCATGGACTGGAATACTTAATATTGTTATAAAGCAATATTTCCCAAGTTAATCTACAGAGTCAGCAAAGTCCATATCAAGAACCTGGCTGTTTATTTGGCAGAAACTGATAAGCTGATCCTAAAACTCACATAGAAAGACATGGAACCCAGAATAGCTAAAACAATCTTAAAAAAGAAAAACAAAGTTGAAGGACTCATACTGCTGATTTCTAAATGCATTAAAAAGCTAAAGTAAGCAATCAAGAGTGTGCAGTACTGGCGAAAGTACAGACATTTGTACCTACAGAATAAAACTAGGAAGTCTAGAAATAAACCTATATTTATGGCCAATTGATTTGAGTGTCAAGAAAATTCAATGGAAGACAGAACAGTCTTTTCAATAAACTTGGTTAGTTTTGCCTGTGAAACACCCCTAAAAGGTAAGGGAAGTTTTATAGATAGCAGGCTGAATAGTCTTAGAGAGATTAAAAAAATTTTTTGTTTTAATCCAGATAAGGTCAAGTGTGAATGAATACTTGGGTTACTATGACCTCTGCCTTCTTGTCCCTTCTCCATCCTCCAGAGTTTTTTAGGATCTTTTCTCAAGGGATTGCAAGTTCTAAAGGCAGAATTAGAACCAGTGAATAGTTCTCAGTGGCGCTGGGCATCTTACTGGGGCCTCTTCCTAACATCAGCTGCTCCAGGATGAGCCCAGCCATTTGTCTCCTACACTCAAAGAGACTGTAGCAAAGTCCTACTCCCAGCCGCATTTTCTCTTTATTGTTAGCCTTGAGCGTCTCTTAAACGTAACAGAAACATCAGGCTTGCTTCTGCTTCATGATAGAGAGATCTGCTGAAATAGCCAGTCTTTGGGCTTTGATTTGGGGTTCAAATATTTGGTTTGGAGAGATAGGCATTATCTCTGAGTTTAATTCACCTTCTGCCTTCGCTAGGCTGATCTCACTTTAGACCTTGGCCCTTCACTCACTGGGTCTCTCTCTCTGTTTTTTGTTCCAGGGCCTGGACTTATTTTTAACTCCTCGAGGGAACCCTGCCAATGCCTCTGGCTCAGCAATGCAGAGAGCCTGGTCAGTGGAGGAGGCTGAGGTGGCCAATGGGGAAGAGCATGAAGAATCCACACACTGCAAATGAACCCTCAGATAATTTTTTTGTTTAACTGCTGGTCTCCAAATTAATTGTGCATTTACTCTGATTTCAAATGAAGCTTATCATTTAGAGATGCTCCTTGAGGAACCCTTTGTAAAGTAATGAGTTTTGCAAATAGGTTTTGCTTTGGAGAAGCAAAATCCAGCACCATCATTTAACTTTTTAACCTCTTGGGGTTTTGTATTTGTACCTATTGGGTTTTCTTAAAGAAAGGCTCACCTCTCTTTAGAAAGAATGAAACCTTCAGTGCAAGGATGTAAAGCTTTTATGCTTCAATTTGCCTTCTGATGGGAATTATATCTGTATTTGCTCAACTGCATAAGCGATCTTGCCTATTTGGTTTTGAAAAATGATGGCTGTATACTCTTAGGATGTGATAAGATTTAGAGTCAGCCGCCTGGGTTGTGTAATCCAGGTCTGGCCGACTGGAGCAGGCCGAGGAGCCCGCTGACAGGACGATGCAGCCGCTCACCTGGGCAGGAACACCTCCATCCGGGCTCTTTTCAGGCTGGCGGTCCAGGCGTGGAGGAGGCTGGCTGTGAGGTGGGGCTCAATGTGGCTGAGCGGTGTGTCTCTGTCCCGAGGCAGCACCAGGAGTAGGCTGGCCACGTTTCCCAGGTACGGCAGCTCTAGCACCCCCACCTGATGGCCTGCAGGGTCCTGAAACTGGCCTGGGGGTTCAGTGGATGGGTGATCAGTTCTGTCCTGGGAGCCCAAGGAAACAGACAGTGCTGGATCCTGGGAGGGGGCAGCTCCCAGAACTGGAAACAATGCATTTTATTAACAATCAGGGTGTCCACCTCACCTTCGGGGAGCTGTTTGAGGACCAACACTGTTGGGAACTTGTGGCCACCTTTGCTGATGCTAAGACCTAGAATGTCTCAGAGAAAGATATTCTCATGTAGCTTGAGTCCTGGAGCCTGCAGTGGCTGGGCAGGGTGTCCCTTCTTAAAGGGACAGCCACTACAATCCTGGCCTGTTGTTAGTATATCAGGATCCAGGCTCTTGGTGCTAGATTTTTCTATCTTTCAACCAAAAGCTTCCCAGGTGGCGCTAGTGGTAACCAGTGAACCAGTGAAGTTGCTCAGTTGTGTCTGACTCTGCGACCCTATGGACTGTAGCCTGCCCGGCCCCGCTGTCCATGAAATTCTCCAGGCAAGAATTCTGGAGTTGGTTGCCATGCTTTCCTCCAGGGGATTGTCCCTGACCCAGGGACTGAACCCGTGTCTCCTGGATTGAAGCGCTGCCTGGGTCAGCAGTAAAGAATCTGCCTGCAACACAACGCAGGGTTCGTGGGTTTGATCCCTGGGTTGGGATGATCCCCTGAAGAAGGAAATGGCAATCCAATCCAGTACTCTTGCCTGGAGAATCCCATGGACAGAGGAGCCTGGCAGGCTACAGTCCATGGGGTTGCAAAGAGTCTGACTGAAGCGATTTAGCACACACTCATGCAGCCGAAGCTCTAAGCCGAGATGTCACATGAAATTTCCCAGCGTCTGAAGCACTGCACACGTGTGTGTGTGAGCATGCTCAGCTACTAAGTCACCTCTGACTCTTTGCGACCCCATGGACTGCAGCTCACCAGGCTCCTCTGTCCATGGGATTTTCCAGGCAAGAATACTGGACTGGGTTGCCATTTCCTCCTCCAGGGCATCTTCCTGACCACATCTCCTGCATTAGCAGGCAAAATCTTTACTGCTGAGCCACCTGAGAAACCCAAGGCATTGCAAAGACCTAAGGAAACAGGAGTTTAGGCTGGATTCGAACTGATAATTTGTACCCTGTGACATAAACAAGTGAGCTTCAGGATGGACAGCTGGGAGCTTGTGTGTGATGGCTATCACTGGTCAAGGACAAGTCCAGGCCACTGGGCACAGCCTAATTTCAGAAGTGTGTGATGGGGTAGGTGGCAGGTGGCAGCAGACACAAATGGCCAGAGATCAGGAGACCCAGAGAGGGTTTCTGGTGAATGCAGATGCAGTGGCCAGACCCAGTGATGGGACAGGATGGGTAAATAATAGGGAACAATCTAGGTGAGCTGGGTTGACTTGGAAGCCTGTGGCAGCCCCAGTCTTGGGCAGAACTCCAGGCTCAATCCCTTCCCTGGGAGGACGGGGGCCTGGGCCTCAGGGTGGATAGACAGCAGCACCAACTGGCCACTCAGCAAAATCTTACAATCATTAGGGAAAGACAGGGGCATGGTTCACACACCTTTTTGTATCTGCTCAGTAAATACTTGCTCAGCCTCCATTATGTGCCAGCCAACCTACACTGTGTGCTGGGGAGAACAGGAACATCTTAGAGTCTGCCTGCCAGCATCACCCAGCAGACAGATCAACCAGCATGGGTCACAGCAGCAACAGGAAAGTGTTAGGAGCAAGAATTATTGGGTTGGCCAAAAAGTTTGTTTGAGTTTTTCCATAATAGCTTATGGAAAACTCTGAACGAACTTTTGGGTCAACTCAATGGGCTCATTTGGTAAAGAATCCACCTGCAATGCAGGAGACCTGGGTTTGATTCTTGGGTTGGAGAGAGCCTCTGGAGATGGGAAAGGCTAACCACTCCAGTATTCCGGCCTGGAGAATTCCATGGACTGTATAGTCCATGGGGTCACAAAGAGTCGGACACGACTGAACGACTTTCACTTTTTTCACTTTCAATACAATCCATTGTAAATGTATACTTATTCAACAGACATTGTTCCATTCCCATCTTACCTGACTTCAAAGAATAATTATTGGTTGAATAAACTAACGAATAAATGCACTGGGAACTCACAAAAGTCCTGTATGGAATCAAAGCAGGATGATAGCAAGTGTTCTCAACACCAAAGCTCCTAAAACACTGTTTTAAGTCTCACTGACTTGTGGAATAAGAACATAGTCCCACAAGCTGGAGGGGGCTGAGCATGCAAACCAGGGTTTGGAGTGACCAGGAGAGGAGCTGTGAGGCAGGCAGGGCCACAGGGCCCTTCCTGCCTGGTCTTGCTGGGCCCCCCACCCTGGAGCACGCACAGCACACACAATAGTCTGCTGGGAAGGGGAGCTGCAGGTGCACCCCACCACGAGGGGGACGAGTGACTTCCAGCAGGATGGGCAGGCAAAGCGATGAGCACTTCTGGGTGGACATGCTCTAGGGAACCTTCTAGACTGGACTCTCCACCCCCCCGTCATTTCTCAGCACCAAACGCTGAGGCAGGTGTTCATCTTGAGGGGATGACTGCCAGGGGAAGGGGTTTGCCCAAACAGTCACCTGACTCCCCACTTTGATGCGTGCAGAGGGGAAGGCCAGGCATGAAATCGGGGTGCTTTTCCCTTCGGCTCCCTCACTGTCCCGAGTCTCCGCCTCCCTGGGCTTTTTCCCTTACTCCACGGCGTGCCTGGCACCACAGAGGGACCTACAGCGCCACTCAAGACACATCCTTTTAGAGCAGAGCCCAGCCCTCCCTTCCCAGGCTCCTCCCGCTCACCGTAGTTGACCTCGGCCATTTGGTACATCATGGGAACCTCGAGGGCCAGGCCCTGGGCACAGGTGAAAGGCAGGAGCTGGGTGTCCGAGAAGGAGAACTGATGCCGCCATGCACTCTGGAAGGACATGGTGCTCACCAGCACCAGCTGCGCAGACTCCGCGTCACCACCGCGCGCCCACGCGGAGGCCCCCGGCCCGTCCCCTGCGAGCAGAGAGCAGGGGCCGCTGAGAGGCTGCAGCCCACGTGAGGCATCCTCCGAGGTGGGTGGTGGCTTGCTTGTTTGTACTCTTAGCTGTGGAACTGTGGTGCTCGTAAAGAGCTGTGGTTGGAGACCAGGCTTTAATTTTTAATTTTAATTTTTTTATGTATAGCTTGGGGTGCTACGGGCTGATTCCAGTTAGTTCTGGCTAGTTCTGGCTAGGACTGTTTCCCAGAAGCAGAAGGCCTGCCCTGCTCAGGCAGACCCCTGGGGCGGGGGCAGGGGCAGGAGCAGGGATGAGACTCAAAAGTGAGACTGGGTGCTGCACAGTGTCGCCCCTACCCCCCACTCCCTTTGCCCCAAGTGCTCTTGGGCCTTATCCCTGGCGGAGCCTTTGTTTACATGATGACCTCCAGGGCAGGACTTTAAGTCTCTTGCCTTACCTAAGAGGGGAGCTGGCTGGCCACCTGTCAAGAGGCTGCATCCTTCCAACTCTTTATCCCTTTAATAAACATGTACTTTGTGCTAGGCTCTGTCTTTAAGGCTTCAGCAAACCCTCCTCGACTCCTCCTACCAGTTCTGTTGTTATTCCCGGTTTAAAGATGGGGCCCCAAGGTTGTCCAAAGTCACATACTTGTGAGCAGCAAAGCTGCCATCTGCCCACTTGCCCAAGATGGAGACCTTGGATTTGAACCCAAGCAGCCTGGCCCTGGTCTTCTCAGGGGTACCATCTCTTTCTTAGAGGACCATTCACCCCTAGGGTTGATAGCAGCTGACCATGGCCTCGGGCCTCCCAGCAGCACCACAAGCTGTAGCAGGGAGTTAAACATTTTGGAGTAAACTGAAAGACGTTGTGAAATTTTGGAGCGAACTGCGAGGGGAAACCCCCTTATCAATAGAGATCTGAATGTTCAGTTTGCCACTGCGCGCCTGCCCACGTGCTGTCTCTTGATTCATAAAGTGCATGTTCTCTGTTCTGCCTTTTTAAACATTGGGTCTTCATTGCTCTCCCTAGTTCTCTGTAACCTTTGTAATCATCAAGGACGCTGGAGCCAGACTGCCTGGGTTAGAATCCCCTGCTCTGTGGATACAGGGCTGGAGGCCCGATTCTCTGTGCCTCTGTTTCTCTGTTTGTAAAATGAGGACAATGATGGCACTTAGCTCTTAGGATTATGGCGAGGGGAAACGGAGCTTGTAACCACAGAGTGCTTAGAAGAGTGCTGAAGAAATAAGCTGAGCACTCAGTACGTGTTCGTGATGTTCGTCATCTTCGATGGTAATTACAACTGCACTATACGCGTGCATGCTCAGTCCTGTCCGACTCCCTGCTGCACTACGGACTGTAGCCTGCCAAAGTGCAGGTGCTGATTTTCATTAAACCATCCCTAATTGCTGCACACTAAGATAGTCCTGGGCTAAACATTATATACAGTTATTACATACAGTTATTTCCTTGAGTGAAATTCCTAAGAAACCACGTTTTGGGCTCCTACTGCATTTTTGCATTGAAGAGGGTTAGTGGTTGATGAGAACAGAGCTCAGTGGAAACACACCTGGGGACATTGCATGGCACAAAGTCTGCTGGGATTCTGAGGAGCACCCTTTTGTGTGTGTGTGTGTGTGTGGGGTGTCTGTCCCTGGGGGTGGGGTGGGGGTGGG
>SJYW01040351.1:94166-112681 GCA_006410735.1 Raphicerus campestris
GGTCAGGTTTCCCAAGAGGACAAGCCTCTGCTGCAGCTGGGGGCTGCCTGTGTACCCATTGCATGGCTTCTGATGGGTAACAGCTGGGACCTGTCTCCCCAGCCCTCCTCCATTAACCTTATCAAGGTGATTGGTTTTTCCTTACCTGCGGTCTGCCTGGGGCCCCATCCGTTGGCCAGCACGGCAGTGCTGTTGGGCTCCCTGAGGTTGGCCAGCTCCAGGCTGCTGTTTGCCCACCGGGAGACCTGCTCCACGAAGCAGGGGGTGAGTGGCGTCCCTGTCTGCACATAGAGGGTGCAGGCCAGCTCCAGCTTGGCACCTGGGCTGGTGCTGGGCAGCACGGCATAGACGGCCCGGAGCCATTCTCTGACCTTGGGGTCTGCAAAGATCAGTCAAAATGGTGAGTGTAAGACAGGAGTGGCCCCCGGCTCTGTTTGCTGGATATAGGGGAATGGGACCCCTGCTTCTCCACTCTTAGGTCCTGAGGTTCATCCACCATAGACAGTCAGTTTGGAAAAGTCATAGCTCAGTTGCACAGGAGTTAACCTGGATCCACAGATGAAAAGTCAAGGGAGAAGAAACCACGCAAGACTTGAAAGAAATCAGGCTGTTATTGTTTAGTCGCTAAGTTGTGTCCGTCTCTTTGCAACCATGGACTGTAGCCCACCAGGCTCCTCTGTCCATGGAATTTCAGGCAAGAATACTGGAGTGGGTTGCGATTTCCTTCTCCAGGGGATCTTCAGGACCCAGGGATCAAACCCTCATCTCCTGCATTGGCAGGTGGATTCTTTACCGCTAAACCACCTGGGAAGCCCAAATCTAGCTGAAATTAAGTCAGATAGAAAAACATTACCAACCTCCCTTCAGTCTTGTCTGACTCTGTGTGACCCCATAGACAGCAGCCCACCAGGTCTTCTGTCCCTGGGATTCTCCAGGCAAGAATATTGGATTTCCTTCTCTGAGCCAGATATGTGGAGCAATGCTAAAGCAGAGAGACCTGGGCTGGTGGGCAGAGGGCTTCAAGTAGGTACAAGGCCAGTGGATTTATGGGGAACATCACGACTAGCAGTGCTGGGCAGTGACCAGGGTGTTGAATCGTCGATATCTCTGGTACAGGGCTTCACGTTCATCCCCACTACTACACATCTGAGTAGCGTTTGGATGTAGTCTTTTGTGGAACTCTGCTTTCAACCTGGAAAATCTAGGGGCAAGGTAAGGGCTCCTCCCATTCCCCCATCTCTCTGAGCCCCAACAGACAGCCCATTATTCATGTCAGCGGGAACCTGCGAGAATGTTGAAATACCAGACATTTGAAAGAGTCCATAGCTTCTGCCTTCCTGATGGTGGACTTCTAGTCATTTACAGCTCATGCAGGAGGCCACTTCTTTCGCTGCATATTCACGGTGGAATTCTTTTTCACACTATTGTTCACAGCTGTGGCTTCTCTTCTCCCCTGGGCATGTGGAGCTACTGCTGAGTCAGGACACAGTGGCATACCCTCCTGACCTGTGCACACAGGGCTTTTCCAGCCAGCAGGACCCCTTTGCAGGCAGGCTGCCTGTGGAACACGGCCCTTCTTTCTCCTTTTCGCCTCCCCTTCATCTTAGGGACGGCCCCCTGGCTGCCCACAAGTCTCCGCCGTGACTCCCAGGCTCTTTGCATCCTCTTTCTGCCCACCCTGCCTCCACCATCTCTCCCAGGGCACCAGGCAGAATGATCCTCCGACCTGGCTTGGGTGCCTGTCCATTCCATGTCCCCTCACAGAGGCCAGGCCAGGAGACAGCAGCAGACGCATCCACCCACCACCCCCAACTTGCCTGGCTAAAGTCCTTCTGGGGGCAGCGGCACCCAGAACACACCCCGGGCCAGGGGCCCCAGCCACCAGGCTGCAGGATGCGGTTGTGGGCAAGTTTACTCCACAGAACTTTCACCACCAAAGCTGCATCTTAGAGTCTACTGCTGTAAAAACTGGACTCAAGGCATATATAAATACATAGCCTAGAAAATTACAGCCTAACTCAAGTGCTTGTTTTTGTTTTAATGAGAAAAATCTGTGAATGAAAAAAAATAATACTCATCAGATTGTCCTTTCCTGAGGAAGGTCATAAGTACTCATCGAATCACATCCCTGTAGGATGTAGACTGTCTGCAGGGAGACATGTCTGTGGTCCTTAGTGTCACATGACCTTCGCAGGGTTGTTGAGAGCTCTCCTCTCTGGCCTCACCCTCTCTGCCCAGGGGACCCGCCATCCTTCCAGACAGACACGCCCAAGGCGCAGAGTCAGTGGGCTTGAGAAATCTCATCTCCGCTGGAGTCTTTTTTGTCCCTACCATGAGCACATCGGAAGTGGTTTTCTAGATGCTGCTGGAATGAATATATATCGTCAGAATAAAAAATGCTGAAGGTTGACAAACTCTGCCAAACCCTCTGCAAGCAGGATCATTTTTAATCCTCTCAACAACCCTGCGAATTAAGTGCAATTATGATCGCATTTATAGATGAGGGAGCAGAGGTTTAGACAGATTAATAAGGTTGCTCAATGTCATCTGGTTGTTGGGGTGGTACCTCACCACCCCCTGCCCCCTGCTCCCCACCAGGTGAAGGACAGGTGGGCTGGGAACAGTCTGCCCCTCTGCTGGGGAGAACCTCGAAGAGCCTCCTGTTTTGCCGAGTTGCCTGTGTTTCCTAGTCTGGTCTCTGCTGTGCTTAGTCACCTAGTCGAGTCTGACTCTTTGCAACCCCATGGACTGTAGCCCGCCAGGCTCCTCTGTCCATGGGGATTCTCCAGACAAGAATACTGGAGTGGGTTGCCATGTCCTTCAGTGGGGCAAAAGGGACTGACTTGCACGGTGACAAATTGCGCCTCTCCTGCAGCCCTTGAAACTACTGCCTCGATTCCTCTCCCCTCCTGCTCCCCCTCCTGCAAAGCAATCTTTCCTGCTGGAGGAGTTGGGTGGCTGTAAAAGCAGGGGAGGGGAGGACTGCAGTAGAGCAGGGGTGTACTGGGGAGGGGTGGAGAGTTTGAAGGGAGGGTCCCTGGAATGGCATGGAGTGGCAGGAAAATGCTAGAAGAAATGGTATTTTTCTGAGTCCTGCTGCAGACCAGCCTTTTAACTCATTTGAGAGACCAGCATGGAAAGAGTCTTCCTTCTCAATATATTAGCTGAACTGAACTTCTTGAATGTGACGCTGAATCTAAAGGGGGGTGGTTCTGGATTTTAAAGTTAATGTATATAAAATTCTCAGCTAGCCAGAACCATCTTTGTGGTGCTGATCAAAGAGAGTTAAGTTTAGGACAATGTGCAAAGGGTTTGGTTGGGCTGAGAGAGCAGTGAGGATACGTGTGTGTATGCTAAGTCACTTCAGTCATGTCCGACTCTTGCAACCCAATAGACTGTAGCCCGCCAGGCTCCTCCATCCATGGGATTCTCCAGGCAAGAATACTGGCATGGGTTGCCATGCCCTCCTCCAGGGGATCTTCCTGACCTGAGGACTGAACCCACATCTCTTTTGTCCCCTGCATTGGCAGGTGGGTTCTGTACCAGTCGTGCCACCTGGGAATCCAAGTCTGGTGGAAAACAGTGAAGGCAGGGGGCTTAGATAAACTTGTATGCTCAGTGGCTGAGAGAGAGGCTAAGGAGTTGAGGGAAGAGCACAGGATTTGGAGTCAGAAAATCTGGAATTGGAATCCCAGCTCTATCACTTGCCTGTTGGGTGAGCTGAATCTTAGCAAATCATTAACCTCTTGCTGCTGCTGCTAAGTTGCTTCAGTTGTGTCCGACTCTGCAACCCCATAGGCAGCCCACCAGGCTCCCCTGTCCCTGGGATTCTCCAGGCAAGAACACTGGAGTGGGTTGCCATTTCCTCCTCCAGTTCATGAAAATGAAAGTGAAATCACTCAGTTGTGTCCGACTCTTTGCGACCCCATGGACTGCAGCCTACCAGGCTCCTCCATCCATGGGATTTGCCAGGCGAGAGTACTGGAGTGGGTTGCCATTGCATTCTCCACATTAACCTCTTGTCTCATTGGTAAAACAGGCACTTTAGGAGGCTTGGCAATTGCATATGATTTCTATGAGGATTAAGTGACATAACAACGTAAAAGTAAGTCCATGTGCTTCATCAAACAGAATTCTTCCCCACCCCCATCTCTGAGGCCTCTGTTCCCAGCATCGTTCTTGTGACAGAAAGCTGAGATGTGTGAAAGCTGAGATGTGTTCTTTATTAACTGACTTGGAAAAGCATTGGAAATCCCTAGAGCTTGGACCCCCGGGAAATCATATTTTCATGCAGTGAAAACAAAAGTATTTTGGGGATATCACTGGTGCCTGCTCTGAAACTCATGCCCAGCTTTAGGACCAGCCGGTGGGGATACTGGCAAAGCTGCCAGTGGTCGGGCACTTCCCTGGTGGTCCAGTGGCTAAGACTCCTTGCTCCCACTGCAGGGGGCCTGGGTTCAATCCCTGGCCAGGGAACTAGATCTCACATGCCTCGCTGAAAAAGAAGATCCTGCATGCCAAAACAAAGATCAGAGATCCCATGTGCCACAACTAAGATCCAGTGCACCCAAATAAATATTAAAAAAAAACAAAACTGCTGGTGGTCACCTGTCTGCTGGATGTCAGTGAGAAGACAAGCGCCCATTGTCTCATTGCGAACGTGGATAGAGCTCCGTTGATCAGATGGGAACAATGCCCCAGGCCCCTGGGCTGTGGGTTCATGTTCCCGATCTGTGCTCCTTTGTAAAAGAAAGACTGGGACAGGGCANTTAGTCACCTAGTCGAGTCTGACTCTTTGCAACCCCATGGACTGTAGCCCGCCAGGCTCCTCTGTCCATGGGGATTCTCCAGACAAGAATACTGGAGTGGGTTGCCATGTCCTTCAGTGGGGCAAAAGGGACTGACTTGCACGGTGACAAATTGCGCCTCTCCTGCAGCCCTTGAAACTACTGCCTCGATTCCTCTCCCCTCCCGCTCCCCCTCCTGCAAAGCAATCTTTCCTGCTGGAGGAGTTGGGTGGCTGTAAAAGCAGGGGAGGGGAGGACTGCAGTAGAGCAGGGGTGTACTGGGGAGGGGTGGAGAGTTTGAAGGGAGGGTCCCTGGAATGGCATGGAGTGGCAGGAAAATGCTAGAAGAAATGGTATTTTTCTGAGTCCTGCTGCAGACCAGCCTTTTAACTCATTTGAGAGACCAGCATGGAAAGAGTCTTCCTTCTCAATATATTAGCTGAACTGAACTTCTTGAATGTGACGCTGAATCTAAAGGGGGGTGGTTCTGGATTTTAAAGTTAATGTATATAAAATTCTCAGCTAGCCAGAACCATCTTTGTGGTGCTGATCAAAGAGAGTTAAGTTTAGGACAATGTGCAAAGGGTTTGGTTGGGCTGAGAGAGCAGTGAGGATACGTGTGTGTATGCTAAGTCACTTCAGTCATGTCCGACTCTTGCAACCCAATAGACTGTAGCCCGCCAGGCTCCTCCATCCATGGGATTCTCCAGGCAAGAATACTGGCATGGGTTGCCATGCCCTCCTCCAGGGGATCTTCCTGACCTGAGGACTGAACCCACATCTCTTTTGTCCCCTGCATTGGCAGGTGGGTTCTGTACCAGTCGTGCCACCTGGGAATCCAAGTCTGGTGGAAAACAGTGAAGGCAGGGGGCTTAGATAAACTTGTATGCTCAGTGGCTGAGAGAGAGGCTAAGGAGTTGAGGGAAGAGCACAGGATTTGGAGTCAGAAAATCTGGAATTGGAATCCCAGCTCTATCACTTGCCTGTTGGGTGAGCTGAATCTTAGCAAATCATTAACCTCTTGCTGCTGCTGCTAAGTTGCTTCAGTCGTGTCCGACTCTGCAACCCCATAGGCAGCCCACCAGGCTCCCCTGTCCCTGGGATTCTCCAGGCAAGAACACTGGAGTGGGTTGCCATTTCCTTCTCCAGTTCATGAAAATGAAAGTGAAATCACTCAGTTGTGTCCGACTCTTTGCGACCCCATGGACTGCAGCCTACCAGGCTCCTCCATCCATGGGATTTGCCAGGCGAGAGTACTGGAGTGGGTTGCCATTGCATTCTCCACATTAACCTCTTGTCTCATTGGTAAAACAGGCACTTTAGGAGGCTTGGCAATTGCATATGATTTCTATGAGGATTAAGTGACATAACAACGTAAAAGTAAGTCCATGTGCTTCATCAAACAGAATTCTTCCCCACCCCCATCTCTGAGGCCTCTGTTCCCAGCATCGTTCTTGTGACAGAAAGCTGAGATGTGTGAAAGCTGAGATGTGTTCTTTATTAACTGACTTGGAAAAGCATTGGAAATCCCTAGAGCTTGGACCCCCGGGAAATCATATTTTCATGCAGTGAAAACAAAAGTATTTTGGGGATATCACTGGTGCCTGCTCTGAAACTCATGCCCAGCTTTAGGACCAGCCGGTGGGGATACTGGCAAAGCTGCCAGTGGTCGGGCACTTCCCTGGTGGTCCAGTGGCTAAGACTCCTTGCTCCCACTGCAGGGGGCCTGGGTTCGATCCCTGGCCAGGGAACTAGATCTCACATGCCTCGCTGAAAAAGAAGATCCTGCATGCCAAAACAAAGATCAGAGATCCCATGTGCCGCAACTAAGATCCAGTGCACCCAAATAAATATTAAAAAAAAACAAAACTGCTGGTGGTCACCTGTCTGCTGGATGTCAGTGAGAAGACAAGCGCCCATTGTCTCATTGCGAACGTGGATAGAGCTCCGTTGATCAGATGGGAACAATGCCCCAGGCCCCTGGGCTGTGGGTTCATGTTCCTGATCTGTGCTCCTTTGTAAAAGAAAGACTGGGACAGGGCAGGGGGTGGGCAGTAGCAGGTTGACTTAATCAGCACCCATGTGATTCTCTGAGCCATTTGGGGGCAAACAAATGCAGGGGTATTCCATTAACTAGAACTTTGCAGCAAGCAGCACATTCCTGTTTGTAATAATTAACCATGGATCCATGAGATAATGAAGCCATTTATAAGTAAGAAAAAAAAAAGTGGGATTATGTTCCCCAGAGTTTGACCATTAAGCATTCTGGACATTTGGTAATTCTTGAATGGGCTCTATGGAAACCCTGTTAATCGCCACACTTAGCTTAAGCAGGCACCCTGACGTTATCTGACAGCGAAGCACCGACTGTCATCCGTTCCCCGTCTCTGCAGGGTAACTCCATTTGCGTTTCTCACTTTCCCCCTAATCCTGATTTCTGTGAGAAAATGTTTCAAGGCCGAAATGCCTGCCCCTCTTTCATACTCCTATTTGTTCTTAATAACCCAGCTCAGGTGTCTTGTTATCTGGGAAGCCTTCCTAATCTACTAGTAGAATAAATCATTCCCTCCCCGATACGAGCATATTTCACATAAGTACACTAACTGCCCCTTATTAAAAATGTGTTTCTGTGTGCATTGTTCGTATGAGACTGAGAGTCTTGAGTTCAAAGGGTTCCTTATATACCTGGCTGCTAAATTCCTGGCGTAGCCCCAGCACACACAGCAGGAGCTCAGAAATACTTGATGGATGGCTTTGCGCTGAATCTAACGTGGCTGGAGAGCAACTCCACGGGTACGTGCATTTCCATAATATACTTGCCGAGCAAAATTCAATGTGATAACTTCTGTTTGTCTTCACTTATCCTAAGAGAGAAAACGCACTTGCAGGTCGGCCAGCAGGCTCACAAGAATTATTTTGGCAGAGGACAGGGTGTGGATGGGGTGGGTTGGGGACAGGACATACAGGTAGTGCCTGAGGCCTGCTTCTGGAGTGTTCACCTTGCCAACGCAAGATGCCAGCTCCAAGGGAGCTCTTGCTATGACTGTCTTGGTATTAGTTCCTGGGTGCTCTAAAAAGGGATTAATTTATATAATTTTAATTCTCATCCTTTTTCACTGGCATCTTATTCTTAGAGAAAAAAGGTTGTGTGTAAAGTGTTTGTGTTCAGATGGAGTTGGGAGGTTGGGACCAAGGCCAGAGGCCCCAGGTGGGGCCAGGTGGGGCTGACCTGGCATCACAAAACTCTTGGCCCCCACTGGTAGAGGTGTTCTGAATTATGCTGGTAAATATGACTGCCTAGAAGTCACACATTTATGAAAGCGGGATGGTCTCTGGAACCAGACAGCCTGGGCTTGAGTTCCAGCTTAAACTCATAAATATCGAGTTATGTTGGTAAATATGACTCTGCCTAGAAGTCACACATTTGTTACAGCAGGATGAACCAGACAGCCTGGCTTGAGTTCCAGCTTGACCACTTGCGAGCTGTGTGACCTCGGGCAACTGCTTACCTGCTCTGTGCCTAAATTGGCTTATCTCTAGAATGGGGATGATGAGATAATTACCTACCTTGATAGGGTTGTTGCTACAGTGAATTAGATTGTATTGGTAAGGTGCTTCTAGCAGTTTCTGGCATCTAGTAAGCATTCTAAAAGGGCTCGTAAAATGCAATTGAGAAACTGCTGCCAAACCCAAGGGTAGAAGGGAACCTTAGAAATTTTATCAAGAGTAACCACGATATGGGCTTCCCTGGTGGCCCAGTGGTTGGGAGTTCGCCTTGCAATGTAGGGGGTGTGGGTTCGATCCCTGGGTGGAAAAGTCCTCTGGAGAAGGAAATGACAACCCACTCTAGTATTCCAGCCTGGAGAATCCCGTGGACAGAGGAGTCTGGNTCTTACTCATTTTTCTCAGTACTTAGCTCAGAGCTGGGCCATGTCTATCAGTAATAATAATAGTAATAACAAATAATATACTCTGTTAAAAAGGACTTTGTATTTTCACGATTAATCATTACAACAGTCTTACATGGTAGCTGTTATTATATTGCAAATATAGAGATGATGAGGTTTAGAGACTTCAGTGGGTCATTTAAGAAAACATGGGGGTGGAAACAGGCCTGGAACACCAGTCCTGCTCTCCTCTGGGTGGTCCATGCAAGATTGAGCATATAAATGCACATTAAAATATTGATCCATGAGCTAATTGGACCTAGGATATCAGAATTCTTGTGATGTGAATTATTTTCATAAAAAGGACACTTTCACAGAGAGCAGAATGCTGCAGATAGAACTCCTGCTACAGAGATGTACCCCTTCAAGGAAGAGAGTGCCTTTGCTGGAAATTAATGCAAAGAAGAGAAAGGTGAGGCACAGAGTGTTCTCAGTGACTGTGCCACATGGACAACCTGTGGCAATTTCTGTTCAGTTGTCTGACTGCAATATTAGGCAGGATTGGTGAGAGAGGGTCCCAGCCCAAAGAAGTCATCTGAGGATGAGAAGTTTACATGTAAAGCCACTGGGCTCAAAGGTGTTTATTTCAGATAAAGGCCCCACATGGGAAAGCATCCTCTTTTTTCTCAGCTCTTTCCTTCTGCAGCCAAGTACAAAGGCGTCATAGGGGTGGGGGTGTGCGCAGGTGTGGGGGTCTTTCTCTGTGTGTTTGGAAACCCCAGTCTTTTCGAAATGATCAGCTCCTATCACCTCCCCAAGGTGCAGCAATCAACCCTTCACACCCTTAGGCTCCCCGTGACCACGTCCCTGCCATGATTCACTATGGACGAGTTGTTCACTCACCTTCTCTTGGATGGGACTGTCCGAGTTTCCTTGCTGATTCCTGTCCTTGTGGGTCTCCCGTGTTAACGTGCTCCCCCTTTTAAAAAAGTGGAGCAGAATCTGCTTTGAATCACAAGACAGCATAGGGAGGAAGCTGGCAGTTGCCGTCTCTGTCGGCGATGTCTCTACCACTCGGTCCAAATTCCTGGAGCCTGAGGTCCCACAGAGAGCCAGGGGCAGGAGCCTAGCCCGGCCAGCCAAGCCCAGATCGGAAACAGAGCGGGCCCTGGGGAGGGAGCCAGCCACACCCGTCAAGCCTGCTTAGGCTTGTGACCTGGTTGTACCAGCGAGGAACCCCTCTTGTAGCCCTTTGTCACTTGGAGGAATTTCACTGATAACTCTGCCGTTAGGGCTTTTGCTGGGTACCAGGTACCTCATGCTTCTCCCCCCCTCCTGGGAAGAGAACAATACATTAGTCATCGGGCATGACTTGAAACTTTTAGCAAATGACATTCTGCAAAAAGGGGGGAAGAAAAAGCAAAATATAGCAAAATCAGTTTGGAACAAGATGCCTTGCCTTATTTATTATCAATAAAAGTGAATGCATTTATTTATTTATATGTAATACAATAAATATTATGAGTACTCTAAGCAATCTTGTTCTCAAGATATAGCAGTTAATAAATCTGGTGACTTAATATGAGAAAGAGACTGTGTTGTCAGCTAAGTGAAGGCACATTTTGGGGAAGAAAAAGCAGATTCTGTTCAAAANGTGTTGTCAGCTAAGTGAAGGCACATTTTGGGGAAGAAAAAGCAGATTCTGTTCAAAATCTGTCCTTGTGACCCAATTCAGAGTTGCAGACATTTCTATGAGTTTCTTAGGTGTTGTATTAAGTACAAAATACATGTACTTAATACATGGCTCCTGCAGGGGAGGAGATGCAGGTGAGACAGGTTACATGTCGTTAAAGAAAAGAAGAGGACACTTGGAAATGAATGTAGTTCTCAGTAATTTTGTCTCAGGCATCTGTTAGAGTTAATATTTGAAAAAGAATGAGACTGTTTTTCATCTGACCACCATTCACACCCCTGTAATCAGCGGGTGTTTCACTTTCAAGTGGAGTTAATTGCTGACACTCAAGCCTGGAATAGTTTATAGCTCTTAGGAGGAGAGTTCCAACTCTAGAATTATTTTGCATGAAATTTCAGATCTTCAGTGTAGAGGTTGTGCATTTTTTGCATGCCTTGAACTCTAAATTGTAGTATGATAGGGGAATAAATATGTATAACTTATTCTGTAGCATCCAGAGTGGGCATCCCATTCATCCATCCATCCACCCATCCATCCATCCAGTAGCTCTTGCTTGCCTGCTAGGTTCTGAGGCTCTGTGCCAGATCTGACAATGAACCAGCCATCTGGGCTCAGCTAGCTCTCAGGGGACCTAGAGTCCTGTTCCTTGAGTGCAGACTTTTGATGTTGATGCTGATGGGTTTAAGAAAAAGAGCCCTCCATGAGGAGGACTATGGTAACTTGCAAGGGCTGTCTCCCAATGCTGAGTTCCCTGTGGTTGCAATTATTTGAGCAGAAGCTCATTCATTCTCTGCCCATGGTGGAACTGGGAAGATGCTTATAAAAAGGTTTCCCAAATTTGAGAAGGTTGGCTGTGTGACTTCTGTAAGCATTTCTTCCTACCTGACTCTAAGAATGCATCATTTTAGACTGCTTTTATATTCTCTAGAAAAAAGTGGAAGCCCTATGTATAGATTACCATGTGTAAAGTAACTAGTAGGAATTTGCTGTATAACACAGTGAGCCCAGCCTGGTGCTCTGTGATGACCTAGAGGGTCAGGATTGGGAGTCAAGTGGGAGGGAGCCTCAAGAGGGAGGTGATATGATTCTCGAAGTTGTAGAGCAGAAACCAACACAGCACTGTAAAGCAATTATCTCCCAATTAAAAATAAACTAAAAGAAAATACTGGGGAGCTGAACATACAAAAAAATTTCCTGTGTAGGTTAAATATTTCAAAGTGTGAATGAATGAAAGATGGGTAGCAGTTTTTCTTTTGTGTGCTCACAGGTGAGCCTGTATAAGCCTCTGTGTTCTCCAACCATTTAAGCAGAGGTTATCAAGCTTTTTTTTGACCTGGCTGGCATATTGGTTTACATTGCTCAGGGAGCCTTTATTTGTGAAGATGTGTACCATAATTATAACAACAAAAATAGTGACCATTGTTGGACACTTACTATGTTCCAGGTACTGTGTTACATCCTTTCCATTGACTATTGCAGTGAATCCTCCCAACAGTCATATGAGGAACGTATTATTATTCCTGTTTTGGAGCTGAGGAAACAGACTTGAAGAGCTCAAGGTACTTGCCCAGGTTCCTGCAGTTAGAGGTCAAGCTGGGTGCAGGGTGGGTTGTGGGCTTATCCACGCTGATGAGCTCTGGTTCTCAGCCCCGCTGCTCTGCAGTTCAGAACCACTGTGAAAAGCAACTCAGCCTCAGAGCTGGCTCCAAATAATCTGGAAACAGGAAAAATTAGGCAGAGAGGGACTAAGGTTGGAAATAGAAAAAAGGCATCAAACTGTGTTTTAATATTCTGGTTCTGAAGAGCTTGCTTTCGGTGTTACTTTTTCATACATTTCAGTGTGATTAGCATTTTGGCCATTTTTATCAGTTGGATTTTAAAAGTGATAAAAAAAAAAACAAGAAGAAGACTTGAGACCATGCCGTGTCATCCTCTCTAGCCTTCAGTCGGGGGTAACTAGACAGGAAAGGCTGATCCTCACTAAGCCAGTGTCAGGGATTGGCAGGAAAAATCAATGTGAAAAATCTACCCAAGGGCTGCAGCCCAGGACATGGGCCTCTTCCCTCTCACTACAGAACTGTGGGCATCAGTGATCTATTACAACAGTATTTCCTGAGAGCCTGGCCTTGACCTCCAAGGCTTCTCTGAGTGGGGTTTGTGGCAGCCACATTTTGGGGGGGCGGGGGGGGGGAGCCATGCTGTGTGGCTTGTGGGATCTTAGTTACCCAACTAGGGATTGAACCTAGACCCTTGGGAGTGAGAATATGGAGTCCTAACCACCGGATCACCAGGGAGTTCTCAAGGGAACCACTTCTGATTTATCATAGTTGGTTCATGTCCTGGCTAACTCAGCCTGGTATGACAGAATAACCCAGACTGGGTGGCTTAAACAACAGAGATTTCCACAATTCTGAAGGCTCGGAAGTCCTAGATCAAGCAAATTCTGTGTCTGATGGAGGCCTGCTCCCTGGTCGGTAGACAGCCAGCTGCCTTCTCCTTGTATTCTCACAAGGCAGACACAGAGAGAGAGAGGTCAGCTCTCTAACGTCTCTTCTTATAAGGGTACCATTCCATTCTTGAGGGCCCTACCCTTGTACCTCCCACCTCCTTTTACCATCACAGTGAGGATTTGGAATTCAAAATAGGAATTTGTGGCAGGGAGGGATAAACATCCACTCCCCCATCGACTGTGCAAATAAATTTATTTGTCATCCCTGAACTGCCTCAAAAGGCACCTCAGGCTTGACTCAGCTCTGGAAATTCCAGTGACCTCCTGTGAAACCAACAAGTTAGGACGCTGCTTTTGCAGGACACCATGGCTGCACGGGCATGTGGGCAAAGGTGCCGAAATACAGCGAATACACAAGGAAGAGACTCCGACAGATCACAAGCCCACTTAGGAGGCCCTGAAACCCGAGGCCAGCGGAAGGAGCTCCCTGTGGGCTGGGCTGGCTCCTGCTGTCGTGCTGGGGGCCGCACGGCTCTCCTCTTCATTTCCGACACACTGTCCTTGTGGCCCGAGCCAGCCACTTCAGAAACGTCTGCTGCTGGCCACACGGAAACCGCAGTCTGGGAAAAAACTCATGAGCCATTAGGCACCTGTGCAGGGGGTTATGAATGGGAGCACAGTCAGCAAGGCTGGGGAATCCAGTGAGTGGTTAAGTTGTGGCTTTAAACACATTCTGCCTGAGGGAGGGGTTGGGATGGAAGGAAGGGCCATGTGGTCCCTTGTGCAGACCCTGAAGACTCCAGGGAAGAGCTTGGCAGCAGGAAGACATCCACACAATCAATTCTTCTTCTATGTTCACACTGCACATTAAAGCAAATGATCTTGTTTTTTGGAGGCAGGGGTGAAGAGAGCAACAAGTAAATCTTTAAAGGCCAAATTTTGGGAAAGCTCTAACTTTGCAAGTGTTCCTTGGCACAGTGCCTCGCGGGGTTCATGTGCTGCCCTTGGGGGCCCGAGCTGTCAGAGCAGCCCTGGACTGTGGGTCCCAGAAAGCTATGCCCCCACCGTCTGATCTGCTGCTGAGACATTGCAGTGAGTGAAGTGACTGCGTGAGGAGGTGATTTTAAAAACCTTGGCAGGAACTTCCCTGAGGGGCCAGTGTTTAAGAATCCACACTTCCATTGTAGGAGAGCATGGGTTCAATCCCTGGTCTGGGAATTAAGATCCCGCATGTCCTGAAGAGCGGCCAAAAGGAAAAAACCAGCTGAAGCAGTGTTCGCAGCACACACATTTAGTTATCGCACCTGTACTGGAGATGGGGAGGTGGGGGGTGTGTGGGGGAGAGATTTACATTATTTCTGTTTCACCACACTAGTGACAGTGGTTAAGAGTGATGTGGTTTGACTGGCGGTGGGGTCTGTGATGCTGGGAAGGGGAGGCCGGGCAAAGAAACGTCAGATGTGGGCACAGTTCTGGAATGCTCCTGGATGCATAGCCCGGAGACATAACATCCGGTAGGAATAGCAGTGACAAGCACAGATCTGGCCCTTAGTGCTCTGAGCCCCACCAGCCAAGCGGGAAAGAGAGCGTGGGTGCTGGGTGGCAGACACAAGGCGGAACCCAGGGAGGCCCCGATGGAGCCAGGTGGGCTGCTGTTTTGGGTGATGAAGGCCCATCAGTATTGCCAGCTCTTTAGCCGAGGCTGTGAGGGGTGGAGGTCTCCATGGACAAGTCAGGGTCTATCACAAGGTTGTGCCCCTTGAGAGTAATGCTGCACCTTAAAATTACTGTTTTTGAAAACATGTGTTTATTTTTGGCTGCAGTGGGTCTTCATTGCTGGGCACAGGCCTCCTCTAGTTGCAGCGAGCGTGGGGCTGTTCTCTAGCTGTGGGGCACGGGCTTCTCATGGCGGTGGCCTCTCTGTTGCAGAGTGCAGGCTCTAGAGCACGTGGGCTTCAGTGCCCCATGGCAAGTGGTATCTTCCCAGACCAGGGATCGAACCCATGGCCCCTGCTTTGGCAGGTGGATTCTTAACCACTGGACCACCAGGGAAGTCCAATGCTGCACTTTAAAGGCCTCCTGCCTCATCCCCAGGAGCATCCTCATGCCAGTAGCATCCCAATCCCAACCTGATTGTTGAAGAAGAAATGGGGACTCTCACATGTGGTGGCTCCCTGCAGTTGCTCTATTGGGCTTGGCACTGCATGTAATGATGTGATGGTGATTTGTCCTGAGGAATTACACCACCAGTCAAAACAGAGACTCGGGTGCAGGGTGTCAAGGAGTCGGAACCATCAGGCACAGACACCACTCACCCTAAACGAGGTTCAGGCCTTCATTTCCTTCACTGAACTCTGGGGTCCCTTGGGGCCGGCACAGGGGTAGGGGTGGAAGGCACGCCCATCTGTCTGGGACCAGCTCTCCCTCACTGCTTTGGCCGGCACTCAGTGTCAGCCAGTCTGCCCAATGGCATCCAGTGGCAGAGATCTCATTCTCCACCTTCCTCAAAGGCAGGAGCCCCTTATGGTCAGACACGGCAGACTGCATCCTGCTGAGGCCACATCGGGGAGATGTTGTCAGCACTAGTGTGATCTGGCAGTTGGCACTGGATGCCAACTGGGGAGCCTGGGCACCCTGGCCTCCCCTCACAGTCCATTGGTTTACAGGTGTATCCGCCACATTGATTCCATGTGAGACATTACATGATTGTCCGTATACGTTCTTTGCAAGTTGCCACAACTTACCAATGTGTTCCTTACCTTTTCTGTACTGTCCAAAACATGTTTATGACTTTAGCATACGGCAGGTGTTTATCTCCTTTAGAAGAGGTAGCCATTTATTTATTGGTAATGGGATAAGCATGTTTACAATTCCAAGTGATTTTTGAGGAAAACATGTTTACAAGCAAAGGAATGGTGTTGGTGGAAAAGCTTATCAGTTTTAAACACAGCATATGGGTGTTCGTTCATGCTGGTTAAAATATAGGATGAGGCATCATTTACAAAAAGTCATTTCGCATACCTCAGACTGGACAATAGATTATCTTTACCGCCTGTTGTTTGCCTCAATATATATTCAGATTTGTTTGTATTTTCTAGTACACCTGGTTTCTCATCCTGGAAGCAGGGTAATGCTGTGTTCATTGGGAGCAGTTCATTGAAAAAAGTGCTACCCAAAATACCTAGGAGAATAGTGGTGAGATGATGTATTGGGTACTGGCACTTTTGGGTCTAGAGTTTCTGGACATTGTGCTCCATGAGGTTAGGAGATGTTCTTTCTTGCTCACAGCTGTATTCTCAATCTTGAGAACAGAGTCTAGCATGTAAAAGGTGCTTAATACACGTTTGTTGGATAAGTGAATGAATGAAAGGGAAAATGACTCTTTTAACACCTACCCCCCAAAAAACAAAGAATTCAAAATACTATACAGATCTTATTTTTCACTCAGAACTTCTTCCAGATGAGATGAAAAGAGTAGTATTTGAGCCATTATATAAATGGGAAAAAAAGAAATACTTCAACAGCTTTGCCCTTGGTTTCCCAGGTGGATCCTGAGTAAAGTGGGGTCTCTTCTCATCCTGGGCACCAGGGGACTGGAGCATGTGGCAGATGGAGAAGCCATGAACTGCTGCCTGCCTGCCAGAAACAGCTTCCTGTCCCAGCCCTGGGTCTCTGCATCCTGCCTGTCATTTTGGTGGAAGTCAGCCTCCCTCGCGCACCCACCAGGCCTGTAGCTTAACTGATTCTGTCGAGGGGGAGGGGCTTGTGATGACCACGGACAGATGTCTGATTTCTAGACTCAAGAGTTAACAGGGAGGGACTTTGCTGACGTAAGCCTAGTGGTTAAGAGTTTACCTTCCAGGGCAGGAGGTTGCGGGTTTGATCCCTGGTTGGGGGAGCATGTCTTAGGGCCAAAAAATCCAAACCATAAAACAGAAGCAACATTGTAAATACTTCAATAAAAACTTTTAAAATGGTCCACATTAAAAAGAAAAGGGCCTCTTAATAGAGTCAACGGAGCCTGGACTCAGAAGTAAGGACCAAGTAGTACCGGGCTTCTTTGTCAGAGAGACGCAGGGAGCTGCCCATGGGCCACAGGGGTGAGGCAGGAGCTGAGGCCCTGCGGGTGGACGTTGTACCCTGTAGCCCCGCATGGTGAGTCCATAAACAGGATCACGGCCATGGACCTCTTGACTCTGCCGTGATGCTGCCCACTGAGTCACCCAGGGCCAGTCTTCAACATCCTTACACCTTAGTTTCCTGATCTGTAAGGTGGCAATAATAAACTCATCTGACAGTCGTGAGTATATAAATGAAATAAATCATATGAAAATAGCTTGCAAATCATGAAGCTCTAGAAAATAGATTCTTGTTTTCAGTTAGATTGTTTCTTAAAAAATGAGAGCTGACTTTTATTGGCTAAGTGGCATGCTAAGCCTTTTATAAACTTCATCTCATTTATTCTTCATAACCATCCTGTCTGTTAGGTAGATGTTCCTCAAGGTCATTTTAATAGGATAAAAATATAAAGAAAACCCCAAATATCTGTGATTCCACTCATCTAGTCTGATAAGTAGAATATTGTGTGGTTATTTCGGTTTTCTTTCTATCCTTTGGGGTGCCAGGGACAGTGAGGTGAGGGAGAAGGGGTTGGGAAAGGTGTGCGTGTGCCAGGGCAGTGCCCAGGTCTGCATTCTGGCCACTGACTCTCAGGGCAGTTGGGGTTGGGGCACAGGGGCTAGAGGCCAGCTGAGGGTATAAAAAGAGAAAACAGTGGTTCCTGTTTTGAGCCCAGGCACTCAGCTAAGAGTCTGATCCAGTTCTCATTAATCCTCATGGCGCCTAGATGTCAGCTATGGATCCTATTGTATAGATCAGAGATAGAGGCACACAGAGGTGATTTGCCCTAAAATACTTCAAGGGAGGATCAGGCCCAGATGCGACGCTGGGTGGACTAACTCCAGGCCCTGGAAGCCCCTCGGTCTTCAAAGAAGAGTGGGGCCCATTGACTTGTTTCACCACTTGTCTGCTGAAATTTCTCTCTTTTTGAGGGAGGTCCAGCCTAAAAGGATTTGTCTCCACGTAAAAGGAAAGAGCATGTCTTTAACACTGCTGGTGGATTGCTATTCTCTTGGCAGCCAATTAGATGCAATTGTGACTGGCTCTAAACAGGAAAATGAGTACGTCAAGGCTGTATATTGTCACCCTGCTTATTGAACTTATATGCAGAGTACATCATGAGAAACGCTGGGCTGGAAGAAGCACAAGCCGGAATCAAGATTGCCGGGAGAAATATCAATAACCTCAGATATGCAGATGATACCCCCCTTATGGCAGAAAGTGAAGAAGAACTAAAAAGCCTCATGATGAAGGTGAAAGAGGAGAGTGAAAAAGTTGGCTCAAAGCTCAACATTCAGAAAACGAAGATCATGGCATCCGGTCCCATCACTTCATGGGAAATAAATGGGGAAACAGTGGAAACAGTGTCAGACTTTATTTTTCTGGGCTCCAAAATCATTGCAGATGATGATTGCAGCCATGAAAGACGCTTACTCCTTGGAAGGAAGGTTATGACCAACCTAGACAGCATATTAAAAAGCATAGACATTACTTTGTCAACAAAGGTCCATCTAATCAAGGCTATGGTTTTTCCAGTGGTCATGTATGGATGTGAGAGTTGGACTATAAAGAAAGCTGAG
>SJYW01040351.1:112755-123032 GCA_006410735.1 Raphicerus campestris
TGAGGGGTGGAGGTCTCCATGGACAAGTCAGGGTCTATCACAAGGTTGTGCCCCTTGAGAGTAATGCTGCACCTTAAAATTACTGTTTTTGAAAACATGTGTTTATTTTTGGCTGCAGTGGGTCTTCATTGCTGGGTACAGGCCTCCGCTAGTTGCAGCGAGCGTGGGGCTGTTCTCTAGCTGTGGGGCACGGGCTTCTCATGGCGGTGGCCTCTCTGTTGCAGAGTGCAGGCTCTAGAGCACGTGGGCTTCAGTGCCCCATGGCAAGTGGTATCTTCCCAGACCAGGGATCGAACCCATGGCCCCTGCTTTGGCAGGTGGATTCTTAACCACTGGACCACCAGGGAAGTCCAATGCTGCACTTTAAAGGCCTCCTGCCTCATCCCCAGGAGCATCCTCACGCCAGTAGCATCCCAACCTGATTGTTGAAGAAGAAATGGGGACTCTCACATGTGGTGGCTCCCTGCAGTTGCTCTATTGGGCTTGGCACTGCATGTAATGATGTGATGGTGATTTGTCCTGAGGAATTACACCACCAGTCAAAACAGAGACTCGGGTGCAGGGTGTCAAGGAGTCGGAACCATCAGGCACAGACACCACTCACCCTAAACGAGGTTCAGGCCTTCATTTCCTTCACTGAACTCTGGGGTCCCTTGGGGCCGGCACAGGGGTAGGGGTGGAAGGCACGCCCATCTGTCTGGGACCAGCTCTCCCTCACTGCTTCGGCCGGCACTCAGTGTCAGCCAGTCTGCCCAATGGCATCCAGTGGCAGAGATCTCATTCTCCACCTTCCTCAAAGGCAGGAGCCCCTTATGGTCAGACACGGCAGACTGCATCCTGCTGAGGCCACATCGGGGAGATGTTGTCAGCACTAGTGTGATCTGGCAGTTGGCACTGGATGCCAACTGGGGAGCCTGGGCACCCTGGCCTCCCCTCACAGTCCATTGGTTTACAGGTGTATCCGCCACATTGATTCCATGTGAGACATTACATGATTGTCCGTATACGTTCTTTGCAAGTTGCCACAACTTACCAATGTGTTCCTTACCTTTTCTGTACTGTCCAAAACATGTTTATGACTTTAGCATACGGCAGGTGTTTATCTCCTTTAGAAGAGGTAGCCATTTATTTATTGGTAATGGGATAAGCATGTTTACAATTCCAAGTGATTTTTGAGGAAAACATGTTTACAAGCAAAGGAATGGTGTTGGTGGAAAAGCTTATCAGTTTTAAACACAGCATACGGGTGTTCGTTCATGCTGGTTAAAATATAGGATGAGGCATCATTTACAAAAAGTCATTTCGCATACCTCAGACTGGACAATAGATTATCTTTACCGCCTGTTGTTTGCCTCAATATATATTCAGATTTGTTTGTATTTTCTAGTACACCTGGTTTCTCATCCTGGAAGCAGGGTAATGCTGTGTTCATTGGGAGCAGTTCATTGAAAAAAGTGCTACCCAAAATACCTAGGAGAATAGTGGTGAGATGATGTATTGGGTACTGGCACTTTTGGGTCTAGAGTTTCTGGACATTGTGCTCCATGAGGTTAGGAGATGTTCTTTCTTGCTCACAGCTGTATTCTCAATCTTGAGAACAGAGTCTAGCATGTAAAAGGTGCTTAATACACGTTTGTTGGATAAGTGAATGAATGAAAGGGAAAATGACTCTTTTAACACCTACCCCCCAAAAAACAAAGAATTCAAAATACTATACAGATCTTATTTTTCACTCAGAACTTCTTCCAGATGAGATGAAAAGAGTAGTATTTGAGCCATTATATAAATGGGAAAAAAAGAAATACTTCAACAGCTTTGCCCTTGGTTTCCCAGGTGGATCCTGAGTAAAGTGGGGTCTCCTCTCATCCTGGGCACCAGGGGACTGGAGCATGTGGCAGATGGAGAAGCCATGAACTGCTGCCGGCCTGCCAGAAACAGCTTCCTGTCCCAGCCCTGGGTCTCTGCATCCTGCCTGTCATTTTGGTGGAAGTCAGCCTCCCTCGCGCACCCACCAGGCCTGTAGCTTAACTGATTCTGTCGAGGGGGAGGGGCTTGTGATGACCACGGACAGATGTCTGATTTCTAGACTCAAGAGTTAACAGGGAGGGACTTTGCTGACGTAAGCCTAGTGGTTAAGAGTTTACCTTCCAGGGCAGGAGGTTGCGGGTTTGATCCCTGGTTGGGGGAGCATGTCTTAGGGCCAAAAAATCCAAACCATAAAACAGAAGCAACATTGTAAATACTTCAATAAAAACTTTTAAAATGGTCCACATTAAAAAGAAAAGGGCCTCTTAATAGAGTCAACGGAGCCTGGACTCAGAAGTAAGGACCAAGTAGTACCGGGCTTCTTTGTCAGAGAGACGCAGGGAGCTGCCCATGGGCCACAGGGGTGAGGCAGGAGCTGAGGCCCTGCGGGTGGACGTTGTACCCTGTAGCCCCGCATGGTGAGTCCATAAACAGGATCACGGCCATGGACCTCTTGACTCTGCCGTGATGCTGCCCACTGAGTCACCCAGGGCCAGTCTTCAACATCCTTACACCTTAGTTTCCTGATCTGTAAGGTGGCAATAATAAACTCATCTGACAGTCGTGAGTATATAAATGAAATAAATCATATGAAAATAGCTTGCAAATCATGAAGCTCTAGAAAATAGATTCTTGTTTTCAGTTAGATTGTTTCTTAAAAAATGAGAGCTGACTTTTATTGGCTAAGTGGCATGCTAAGCCTTTTATAAACTTCATCTCATTTATTCTTCATAACCATCCTGTCTGTTAGGTAGATGTTCCTCAAGGTCATTTTAATAGGATAAAAATATAAAGAAAACCCCAAATATCTGTGATTCCACTCATCTAGTCTGATAAGTAGAATATTGTGTGGTTATTTCGGTTTTCTTTCTATCCTTTGGGGTGCCAGGGACAGTGAGGTGAGGGAGAAGGGGTTGGGAAAGGTGTGCGTGTGCCAGGGCAGTGCCCAGGTCTGCATTCTGGCCACTGACTCTCAGGGCAGTTGGGGTTGGGGCACAGGGGCTAGAGGCCAGCTGAGGGTATAAAAAGAGAAAACAGTGGTTCCTGTTTTGAGCCCAGGCACTCAGCTAAGAGTCTGATCCAGTTCTCATTAATCCTCATGGCGCCTAGATGTCAGCTATGGATCCTATTGTATAGATCAGAGATAGAGGCACACAGAGGTGATTTGCCCTAAAATACTTCAAGGGAGGATCAGGCCCAGATGCGACGCTGGGTGGACTAACTCCAGGCCCTGGAAGCCCCTCGGTCTTCAAAGAAGAGTGGGGCCCATTGACTTGTTTCACCACTTGTCTGCTGAAATTTCTCTCTTTTTGAGGGAGGTCCAGCCTAAAGGGATTTGTCTCCACGTAAAAGAAAAGAGCATGTCTTTAACACTGCTGGTGGATTGCTATTCTTTCGGCAGCCAATTAGATGCAATTGTGACTGGCTCTAAACAGGAAAATGAGTACGTCAAGGCTGTATATTGTCACCCTGCTTATTGAACTTATATGCNCAATAGTGTGATCACTGTCTTAAAGCCAGACATCCTGGAATGTGAAGTCAAGTGGGCCTTAGGAAGCATCACCATGAACAAAGCTAGTGGAGGTGATGGAATTCCAGTTGAGCTATTTCAAATCCTAAAAGATGATGCTGTGAAAGTGCTGCACTCAATATGCCAGCAAATTTGGAAAACTCAGCAGTGGCCACAGGACTGGAAAAGGTCAGTTTTCATTCCAATTCCAAAGAAAGGTAATGCCAAAGAATGTTCAAACTACCACAATTGCATTCATCTCATATGCTAGCCAAGTAATGCTCAAAATTCTGCAAGCCAGGTTTCAATAGTACGTGAACTGTGAACTTCCAGATGTTCAAAATGGATTCAGAAAAGGCAGAGGAACCAGAGGTCAAATTGCCAACATCTACTGGATCATTGAAAAAGCAAGAGAGTTCCAGAAAAACATGTATTTCTGCTTTATTGACTATGCCAAAGCCTTTGACTGTGTGAATCACAAAAAACTGTGGAAATTTCTTCAAGAGATGGAAATACCAGACCATCTGACCTATCTCCTGAGAAATCTGTATGCAGGTCAAGAAGCAACAGTGTGAACTGGACATGGAACAACAGACTGGTTCCAAATTGGGAAAGGAGTACATCAAGACTGTATATTGTCACCCTGCTTATGAACTTATATGCAGAGTAGATCATGTGAAATGCTGGGCTGGATGAAGCACACGCTGGAATAAAAATTGCCGGGAGAAATATCAATCACCTCAGATATGCAGATGACACCACCCTTATGGCAGAAAGCGAAGGACAACTAAAGAGCCTCTTAATGAAAGTGAAAGAAGAGAGTGAAAATGTTGGCTTAAAGCTCAACATTCAGAAAACAAAGATTATGGCATCCAGTCCCATCACTTCATGGCAAACAGATGGGGAAACAGTGTCAGACTTTATTTTTCTGGGCTCCAAAATCACTGCAGATGGTGATTGCAGCCATGAAATTAAAAGACGCTTGCTCCTTGGAAGAAAGTTATGACCAGTCTAGACAGCATATTAAAAAGCAGAGACATTACTTTGCCAACAAAAGTCCATCTAGTCAAAGCTGTGGTTTTTCCAGTGGTCGTGTGTGGATGTAAGAGTTGGACTATAAAGAAAGCTGAGTGCTGAAGAATTGATGCTTTTGAACTGTGGTGTTGGAGACGACTGTTGAGAGTCCCTTGGACTGCACGGAGATCCAACCAGTCCGTCCTAAAGGAAATCAGTCCTGAATATGCATTGGAAGGACTGATGCTGGAGCTGAAACTCCAATACTTTGGCCAACTGATGGAAGAACCGATTTATTTGAAAAGACACTGATCCTGGGAAAGATTGAAGACGGGAGAAGTGGACGACAGAGGATGAGATGGTTGGATGGCATCACTGACGTGAGGGACATGAGTTTGAGCAAGCTCCAGGAGTTGGTGACGGACACAGAAGCCTGGCATGCTGCAGTCCATGGGGTCGCAAAGAGTCAGACACGACTGAGTGACTGAACTGAACTGAAAGTCCCTCAGGCCATGTGGTGCAGCTGGAGGGGGGAAATAAAATACATTTGCTCACGTGCCTGCTGTGTCTGCCCAGGGAGTGCTGTTTGTGGGATTGTATGAGTTTCGGTACTTTTGTCCACAAGGGGGTAGATTTTAGGTTTGAGAACTGAGTGAACCCCCCGGGGCAGGTGCAGGGCCCCTATGGGGCCAGTGGCCTTGGTCGTTCTTTCTCTAATTTTATCCCAGCCCATAAGTTAAAAAGGACAGGTAGTCCTGCAAGATGCCTTCCAGGGCTGGTTGCTGGAGAAGACAGTCAACTGCACAGATACTTTGGAAAATTTGGAGAGGGGTTATGAAATACAGGTTCTGAAATAGGCAAGCCCTGAATTCCAATCGTGGACAAATTACTCACCTTGCAAAGCCTTTGTTTCCTCCATCTGTACAGCAGGAATGATAATATTACCTGCCTCTCAGATGGATGGGGAGAAGGAATGGAGGACTACTTGAAGTTATGTATATCTAGTGCTTAGCACAGAGAATGTGCTCAAAAAGGATTAGTCATAGTAATAGTTATTACTGTAATTATAAAATTGTACACTGTATAATATGTAACTATATCAATAATTAGTATATATTATAATTATATATGATTACAATAATTATATATAATTATACTATATATGGGCTTCCCTGGTAGCTCAGAGGGTAAAGAATCCACCTGCAATGCAGGAGACCCCAGTTCAATTCCTGGGTCAAGAAGATCCCCTGGAGAAGGGATAGACTACCCACTCCAGTATTCTTGGGCTTCCCTGGTGTCTCAGGTGGTAAAGAATCTGCCTCCAATGCGGGAGACCTGGGTTTGATCCCTGGGTTTGGGAAGATTCTCTGGAGGAGGGCATGGCAACCCGCTCCAGTATTCTTACCTGGAGAATCCCCATGGACAGAGTAGCTGGGTGGGCTACAGACCATGGGGTTGCAAAGAGTCAGACATGACTGAGCAACTAAGCACACACACCCATGCTACATATATGTATTATATATAATATGCATATAATTATATATAATATACATTACTATTTTATAGAATATATGTTATAATATATTGTATAACATATTTAGTAGAAATTATATTATGCTTAATATTATTTATATTAAATGTGTATTATATCTTGTTATATAACAGCATATAATAATAGTAGTAGTTTTGAGATATGGACAAAATCATCAGTCTCCCCTTCCCCCATGTGCATGTGACCACCCACACTGAGCTAGCTTCCTAGGGTTTGTGTGACAAAGTACCACAAATTGGGCGGTTTATAACAACAGAAATATTGTCTCCCAGTCCTGGAGGCCAGAAGCTGGAGATCAAGCGGTCAGTGGCTTTGGCTCCTCTGAGGGGCTCTGCAGAAGAACCTGGCTTCCTGCTGCTCTCCCAGCCTCCGGGGGCTGGCAACAGTCCTTGGCCTTCCTTGGCCTGTGGACACATCACTGTGATCTCTGTCACTACATGGCTCTCTCATAAACAGACCAGTCATGCTGGATTCAGGGCTTCCCCTAATTGAGTGGGGGCCTCATCTAAACTTGATTACATCTCCAGGACACTATTTCCAAAGGTTGCCTTCACAGGCACCTTTGATTAGCATGACTTCAGCATCCTCTTCGGAGAAGGCAATCGCACCCCACTCCCGTACTCTTGCCTGGAGAATCCCATGGACGGAGGAGCCTGGTGGGCTGCAGTCCATGGGGTCGCTAAGAGTCGGACGTGACTGAGCAACTTCCCTTTCCCTTTTCAATTTCATTCATTGGAGAAGGAAATGGCAACTCACTCCAGTGTTCTTGCCTGGAGAATCCCAGGGACAGGGGAGCCTGATGGGCTGCCGTCTGTGGGGTCGCACAGAGTCGGACACAACTGGAGTGACTTAGCAGCAGCAGCAGCAGCAGCATCCTTTTAGGGCACATAATTCAACCTTTAAGACCCACCTCTTTATGCTGGAGAGTCTTTCATTTTTAGTTCATTCTTCTCAGCCCTTATCCTCTGCCAAGGAGTTCTGTAATTCTTTCAGATGCTCAGGTGCGTTCATTTCTGTGGCTGGCCTTCCAGGTCTTGAGACAGAAACATTCCAGGTAGAAAGGGGAGCACTGTCTTATCCATGGCTTTCACTTCATTGTGAAGGAATGCGATCACTGATTCAACAAGTGCATTCTGAGGTCCTACTCTGTGCAACTAACCACCTGGGATTAGGGCTGAAAATGAATGTGACCTTTGGAGACAGCACTGTGTGGGGTACGGGAGTGAGCAGTGAATTACACACAGTCCTGTCCACACAGGGATTCCCAGTCTCGTGGGAGGATAGTCAGAACATATATAGGTTGAAAAGCAAAATAATTATTATTATGGTATGGAAAGTAAAGGGCACAGCGAGAGCATGAACTGGGGCTATGTCAAAGGTTGACTGGATTCACACAGCTGGTGGGAATCAAGGCTCCACCTCCCGACTCCTGAGTCTTTATTTTTGGCTGTGCTGGCTTTGTTGCCGTGTGGGTTTTTCTACTTGGGGGCCGCGGGGGCTAGTCCCTAGTTGCAGTGCTCGGGCTTCTCTTGTCGTGGAGCACAGGCTTTAGATATGTGGCTCAGGATTTGCAGCACACGGGCTCGGCAGTTGCGGTGCTCGGGCTTCATTGCTGCACGGCACGAGGGGTCTTCCCGGACGGAGGATCAAACCTGTGTCCCCTACATTGACAGGTGGATTCTTAACTGCTGGACCACCAGGCAAGTCCTGACTCCCGAGCCTCAGCTCCTGCCTGTGATAGGGTAAGGAAGAGAGTATTTAAACACCCCCCTACCCCCCACCCCTGGCTAAGTTGCCGTCAGGTACTTGCAGAGGCCATACCTTCCTGGACCTGTGACGATGGCCTTAGGGAAAATTCCCAGCTGAACAGCGGCATGATTTCAATACTAGATTGTAGGCTGCTCCTCATTGGCACTAGCCAAGGGGTTGAAGTAGCAGCAGCTGGGCGTCCTGTCTTTAGCATCAGCGGTGCACGGTTATTCTGAGTTTAGATGAACCTGTTGGGGGCTGGGTCGAGGACAAAAGGAAGAAAGGGGCCAGAGGTGGGCTTGATCCTCCCAGGGTGACCCTGCCACAGACTCCAAAACACACACTCGACTGCATGCTTGTCTTTCCTGCCCTGCTTCTAAAGCACATTTTCACAGTGCAGTTGAGAAATTCTAGTGAAAAGAAATTACTAGTGAGAAGGCAAGGTAAGCCTCTCCCACAGAACTCAGCAGGAAGCTGGAACAACATGCATTCTGGGTGCGTTGTAGATTTAATTAATTTGCCTGAGAATACTTCAATTGCTTTCTCTCTCATATGAATGAAATCCCCATGATTTCCAATCAGTTTCTATGGTTTTCCTTGCTCNTGCTTGCACACACACATGTAACTGTTGGCAGGAAGAGAAATGAAACAAGAGACCAGTACTAACGGCTGCCTCAGAAGAGCAGACCTGTGAGTTAAGGACACAGACTGAGAGAATATTTTCAGTGTATGCTGTCTTGTGCCTCTTTAATTTTGCAAACTTCTAATTATAATACTTTTTCTAAAATCAAAATAAAATTAAAAGAAAAATAAAATTAAAAGAGAAAGTATAACTTGGGAACTTCCCTGGTGATCCTAAGAGTCTGCCTACCAATGCAGGGGACACAGGTTTGCTCCCTGGTCAGGAGATCCCACATATGCCGCACAACAGCTAAGCCTGTGCACCACAGCTCCTGAGCCCGCGCCCTACAGCCTCCACAACCAATGGATCCGCCACAATCAGAAGCCCGTGCACAGCCGGGAGTGGTCCCGGCTCGCGGCCACGAAGACCTAGCGCAGTCAGAAAGAAAGAAAGAAGTAAACGAAATTAAAAAGAGAATGCATACTTCACATCAGGTGGCCAAAGTACTGGAGTTTCAGCTTCAGCATCACTCCTTCCAATGAATACTCAGGACTGATTTCCTTTAGGCTGGACTGGTTGGATCTCCTTTTGGTCCAAGGGACTCTCAAGAGTCTTCTCCAACACCATACTTCAAAAGCATCAATTCTTTGGCACTCAGCTTTCTTTATAGTCCAATAAAGAAATATAGTCTCACATCCATACATGACTACTGGAAAAACCATAGCCTTCAGTAGATGGACCTTTGTTGACAAAGTAATGTCTCTGCTTTTTAATATGCCGCCTAGGTTGGTCATAAATTTCCTGCCAAGGAGTAAGTGTCTTTTAATTTCATGACTGCAGTCACCATCTGCAGTGATTTTGGAGCCCCCAAAAATAGGCTTTCACTGTTCCCATTGTTTCCCCATCTATTTGCCATGAAGTGATGAGACCGGATGCCATGATCTTAGTTTTCTGAATGCTGAGTTTTAAGCCAACTTTTTCACTCTCCTCTTTCACTTTCATGAGAGGCTCTAGTTCTTCTTCACCTATTGCTCAGTAGATATCAATTAAGTGGGAGTTAAGCTGAGGATACACTGCGTTTGAGCCTAGTGGGATATACTTATGTGTTGTTTTACAGTCTCTTGACTGTAAGCCCTGGTTGGTATTATAGGCTGAGCAGTTTCCAGAAAGGTCCCCATCAGCCCACAGGGCCAGGGGTCATACTGGCATCAGAACATGCCCTTTTGGGCACCTGACATTACAAATACTTGTGTGGTCAGAGAAAAAAAAGGGTGGAAATGTCCTAAGCCCAAAGCTTGTCTCAGAGAATCCTTCCCATCCCCAGACATGTAAAAGTGTGAGCAGAGAATTCCATTCTCACAGGTGCCTCATCAAAACAGAAGTCCTCTTGTCAAGAATATGCTCAATAATACAATTACAAACATGCCACGCATTATTTTTTTATTTCCCTGGGAACTGCACAGAAGTTATTAGTATGATAGCGTCCATAAAACACAAACCTATGGTAATTTAATACAAATATCTTATACTTCAGGAAACAAAGTCACATGTTTTATGTATTAACTCATTTAAACTTAAAATCAATTTAAAATATTTTGATCTTATGAAACTCTGAAAACCATTGTGATCAATCATGCTACAGAAAGTCTGAATTATCTTTCTAGTCTCTCTATAGAAAGATAATATGATCTTGGTATAATATTACAAAAATCACTGTCCTAAGAAGGGGTGGACAAAAAAAGTACAGGAAACATAAAGGTGGGAAAAGTATTTGAGTTCATTAACATATTAGACTATTTTTCTGG